>JAIZAY010000257.1:0-68879 GCA_029531755.1 Holothuria leucospilota | reverse complement strand
TTCATATTCTTAAATATATTCCGGCCTAATTTAATAGCCCCTTTAAGAAGTTGCCTTGTGGAAATTGAATATGCCAAACACTGGAAGTTACAGAAAATAAAATTCTAGTTGATTTTAAGTGTTTAATATATACATGAACTAGCTGCTTTAAATTCCTTTGATATAAAGTTCATTGTGTGTAAGTGATTCTGTACATTTTGTCTCACAATAAGCAAACTGGCTGCCATGTAAACAGAGGTGGCACACTCAGGTCATTTAAAGCGGCACATTGAGTTGATATTGATAATTTTCTGAGGTTTTTGAAGGGTACTACCACATGACAATGCTTATAATTAGCATAATTTATAAAGTTTCACATCCAGCACTTATGCAAAAGCTAAGAACTTGAATTTTTGAACCCTTGCTTGTAACGGTCATGTGCAATTATGATTAATACTACTGTGAAAAAGTGTCTGGTCACAAATTTTTGAAAACTAAACTGAATTGTTAATTATTCACTCATGAAAAGTTTATTTGTATGTAGGGTATGTGGATCGTCTTAGTTGACCATTTGTCGTTAGTATGTAAAGAAAACTTGACATGTTCCAAAAAAGTTAGTGAATTTTACGAACCAACTCAAAGTGCCTCTTTAAATCTACAACAGGATTTATGAAGGTTTAATGCAAAGGGATGGCAAGTTACTATGCATAGTAATTTCAACAGATCAGAATGAATCTTTAGAATGAAATTGCTCCCCTAGAGGTGAAAAGATGCTTAATTGGAGAAGTGGCTAAAAGTAAATGTTCTTAGTATATATATGGACATTATGGAAGGAAATTACTCCTAAACTTACTCTTATCAGCACCCACTTGTACTAGTCCTGAGAATCCTTAATTCTGTAGTCGATTAAATATTAAAGAACAGTTCGCAATAAGTGGCGGAGGAGTTTCATGCCCTGTCAGAACAGCGATGAATTGTGATTCATCTGTTGGATCACTACCACACCCAACGGTCAAGAAGTCTACTCTGTCAATAAGATCAAAGTCATAAAAATAGAGAACGGTTGTTAAACTCTCCTCTACAGGCAAAGTGTAGGTCCATGTTGTACTTGTGTGGTAGAGGTAAAGGATAATTCGGTGTCACAAAGGGAATGCTGAAACCTTCACCGAAAGGAACTGTGGGAAAAACAAAATTTTGCCATTGTGGCAAAAGGAAAGTATTGCACATGAACCAGACGTCACTTACAATGTATAGTTGCAGCCATGCACAATGGCCAATAGTACTGCTATTTGATGTGGATTGCATAGCAACAATCCCTTTATTCAAACATTGTTATAAACAGTGATGCAAAGTGTTAACCTTACATCATTTTTAAATCATATGCTTACTTTGATTGTGGGGCCTGGAATATGGTAGACCTGCTCTTTCTTAACAGAAATTTTCATTTTCCTATTAAGAAAGTGTCACAGAGAAGTGGATGTCCTACCCTACATGGTCTGTCTAAAGAGTTGGGGGACCAATACACCCAACAACTTACATAACATGCAGGGGAGAGAGCCACAGGCTCCCGATTAATTAGTAAATCTGGCTAGGCTTTGAAAGCCCAATAAAAGGTTTTTCTTTTTAGATCAACAAAGACCAATGGCTTTTCTCCAAACACCCTGACTCCTAACTGACTCATTATAACCTCCACCTTTCAATAGATTCATGTGTCCCATATTCTACTTATTTTAACCAAACCCTATCACAGTTTGTTATTATAACTTTTATTTCAAAGAAAATATTGTATTACATTGCATCATGAAGGTAAAGACAAAAAACAGCTTCCATCATTATTGAAACAATAAACCATTAGTGTATTAACCAACAAACTCTGGAAGCAGCTTATTTTCCCCAAAATGTTACACATTAACATTGCATTATTTCAAAATTTATGTGAACAAACTATTCATGAGCTACAAAGCAGTCCGACTGCTTGAAAAGGTATTTCTTTCCAGTAAGACTCAACTTCTTGAAAATAAAGTTACCCAGCTATCTAATTGTATACCATCCATCATTCTACAGAATATATCAGTATAAATCATGACTTTAGATGAATATTTTCTGTACCACAAATGCAATAATTCCCTTCAAAAAGTGATGACCTAGAACTATAAATTAAAAGTGACCCCCTTCTTAAAAGTGAGGAGATATCTCTGCCAACCCCCACACATACACACTCACACATACTCGCATTCATATACTTTGGGGGTACTCTGTTTACATTATTACTAACAATTTCATAGCTGGTGTTAGTTAAAATTTTGACACTGACCAATAACTTAATCGTTCATGCATGAAATGGATATTAAACTAGGATATGACTGAATTTGTTGAGGACTTAATAATAAAATGTATGAAATAATACAAATGATTTGTCAACCTTAGGAAAGTCATTTTTTGTTTTAATTTAAAGGTGCTATGGCATCCCATAAATATATTTATGCATAACCCTATAGTAGAAATACACTAGTTAACTACAATGGATATAATGCATCCAGTACCAAGCACAGCTTTTATGTTGTGCACAGTGAAGTATCAAAGCAGTGGCGTAGCAAGTGGGTAGACTGAGTGGAAATTGACCAGGGGCCCTGAGGGTTGAGGGGGTCCAAGCAACCTGGAGCTCGTGCCTGGAAGGCCTCAACTTATGGCATGCACTGTCCTCCCCAAGGAGATTGGAAGGGTCTTGGCAAAATGGGTTTGGGGTCCCTTGATGTCTCTTATCTATGGCCCCCAAGGGTTTTGTCTACCCTGCTGCAACAAGGGCTGGCTTATTACATACCTTAAAGGAAATAAAAAAGCCTGTCTCCATCAACATTGTGCACAGAGGCAGCAAGGCAGACAATGTTTGGGGGCCCAGAAAGTTGAGGGAGGCCTCAACCAACATGGAGTTGGAGCGTGGAAGGTCTCATCTTATGGCCCTTACCTCCCAATGGAGATTGAAGAGATCTTAACAAACTGGGTTTGGAATCATTCACTGTCTCTTGTGCATGGGCCCCCGAGGACTTTGATACCAGGCTTACATATTTTTTAAAAGAAATTAAAGCCTGTCCCGAACAACTTTGTGTACTGAAGTAGCAATAGCTCAGTGGCGTAGCAAGCGGGTGCACTGGGTGGACAATGTCCAGGGCTCTGAGGATTGAGGGCCCAACTGACCTGGGGCTGGTGCCTCAAAGGTCTCATCTTATGGACCTTACTCCAAATGGAGATTAAAGGGGTCTTAGGAAAATGGGTTTGGGATACCTCGCTGTGTCTTTTCTATGCAGGGGCCCCCTGAGAATCTTGCTATGCATTTCAATTTGTTGTAATTTGCTTTCCTAATTTTTCAATTAAGATATTAACCATATTATTTCATATCTGACAGGATATTGTGAAATCATTGACAAAATTTTAATTTCAAGTACCCCCAAAATAAAGCCCAAGTTCGTTTTCATTTTCCTTCTTGCAAATGCACTTTATTGTACAGAAGCCAATAATGAACTATACCTACACTGGACTATTTAAATTGCTTTAAAAATCATCTTGCAAATTACATGCCTTCCAAGAGGCAATTACTAGCCAAACCAGATCAAGGTCTCTCTTTACTGATAATTCACCAAAAGAATAATGAATTGTTATGAAACAAACTTTATAATAGGTATACAGACCAGGTCTGGTAATGTAATTAATTAGCCCAGCGAAAATGCAGGCTGCCTAGAAACTTCTGTCTTAAATTTAATTTGACCTGCATTTTTAATACAATAAAACTCATGCCATGTCTTCAGAAACATATTTTGTTCCAATTTGAAGGTATTCCACTTAAGTTGCCAAACTTTAAAGTACAATGATGAAGCACAATGTGTGGTATCCTGTACCAAACACATCTTTTAGGTTGAGTATGTTGGACATTGCGGTAACAACACTGCAGTAGCGTAGCAAGCGGGTGGACAGGGTGGACAATGTCCAGGGACCCTGAGGGTTGAGGGGGCCCCAATCAACTCAGAGATGGTAGGTGGAAGGTCTTATCTCATAGCCCATACCTCCCCATAGAGATTGAAGGGTTTTTTGCAAAGTGGGTTGGGGGCCCTATCTTTGTCTCTTGTCTGTGGATCCCCAAGGTCTTGCTATGTATTGAAATTTGTTGTAATTTTCTTTGCAAATTGTACAATTGAGGTATTAATAGTTTTATTTCATATCTGACAGGATATTGTAAAATCTTTGACAAAATTTAAATTTCAAGTATCCCCAAAATAAAGGCCAAGTTCGTTTTCATGTCTCCTCCTTGCATACTTCATGTCTTCAGAAAAATATTTTTGTTCCAGTTTGAAGGTATCACACTTAAAATGCCAAGCTTTAAAGTACAGTACATTGATGAAGCACAATGCACAGTATCCTGTACTAAAGTCATCTTTTAGGTTGAGCACTGGAAACAACAAGGCAGAAGTGGAAGCAAGTGGGTGGACTGGGTGGAAAATGTCCAGGGACCCTGACAGTTGAGGGACCCTACCCAACCCAGAGCTGGTAAGTAGAAGGCCTCATCTCATGGCCTGTAACATCCCTATAGAGATTGGGGGGGGGTGTTTTCAAAGTGGATTTGGGGACCCCTTGCTTTCTTGTCTATGGACCCCCGGGAATCTCATTCATTTAAAATTGTTATAATTCTTTCACTAATTTTACAACTGAGATACTAATCCTAGTATTTCATATCTAACATCATACTGAAAAATCATTGACAAAATTTAAATTTCAAGGACCCCAAAATAAAACCCAAGTTCGTTTTCATGATTCCTTCTTCCAAATGCACTTTACGGTGCAGAAGCTAGCAATGAACTATACTCATACTTGGCTATTTAAAATGTTTTCAAAACCATCTTGTAAATAACACGCCTTCCAAGTGGCAATTACTAGTCAAAACAGTATCAAGGTCTCTCTTCATTGATAATTCACGAAAAGAGCAATGAATTGCTATGAAAAAATTTTTATAGATCAGGTCTGGTAATGTAATTTATTAGCCCAACAAAAATGCAAGCTGCCTGGAAACTGCTCTCTTCAATTCAATTTGACCTGTAGGTTAATACAATAAAGTATAATGTATTTCATGTCTTCAGAAAAAGAAAAACATTTTTCCTTCAACACAGGGTTGAGGGGGGTACTGACCAATTACCCAAGGCTGGTCCGGGGAAGGTCTCAACTCATAACCTGTACCTCCCCATGGAGATTAGACGGTTCTTTGCAAAATGGACTTGGGGACCCCTCCCTATAGTCTCTTGTCTGTGGAGCCCCTAGGATCTTGCTACGCATTTCAATTTGTTATAATTTACTTTTCTAATTTTTCAATTAATATATTTAATCACATTATTTCATATCTGACAGGATATTGTAAAATCATTCACAAAATGTTAATTTTAAGTACTCCCAAAATAGAGCCCAAGCTTGTTTTTATGTTTACTTCTTGCAAATGCACTTTTCTGTACAGAAGCTTGTAATGAACTATACCTATAATTGGCTATTTCAAATGTTTTTAAAAATCATCTCGCAAGTTACATGCCTTCCAAGAGGCAAGTACTAGTCAAAACTGTATCAAGGTCTCTCTTCAATGATAATTCACCAAAAGAATAAGTAATTGCTATGAAACAAAATTTTTTATATGTACAGATCAGGTCTGGTAACATAATTAATTAGCCCAACAAAAATTTGCAGGCTGCCTGGAAACTTCTCTCTTAAACTTAATTTGACCTGCAGTTTATAATACACTAAAACCTACTGTATGTATTTAATCTCTTCAGAAACATACTTTTGTTCCAATTCCAAGGCATCCCACTTAAGTTGCCAAACTTAAAAGTACACTGATGAAGCACAATGTGTGGTATCCTGTACCAAACATATCTTTAAGGCTGAGTATGTTAAGCATTGTGGTAACAACACGGCAGTAGCGTACGTAGCAAGCGGGTGGACTGGGTGGACAATGACCAGGGACTCTGAGAGTTGAGGGGGCCCCAATCAACTCAGAGCTGGTAGGTGGAAGGTCTCATCTCATAACCTGTACCTCACCATGGAGATTAGACAGTTCTTTGGAAAGTGGGCTTGGGACCCCTCCCTAGTCTCTTGTCCGTGGAGCTCCTAGGATCTTGCTACACATTTCAATTTGTTATACTTTTCTTTGAAAATTTTTCATTTAATATATTTAATCATATTATTTCATATCTGACAGGATATTGTGAAATCATTCACAAAATGTTAAATTTAAGTAACCCCAAAATAGAGCCCAAGCTTGTTTTCATGTTTCCTCCTTGCAAATGCACTTTTCTGTACAGAATCTATATAGTACTAGAACTATACCTATACTTGGCTATTTCAAATGTTTTTAAAATCATCTTGCAAATTACATGCCTTTCAAGAGCCAATTTCTAGTCAAAACAGTATCAAGGTTTCTCTTCATTGATAATTTACCAAAAGAATAAGTAATTGCTATGAAACAAAATTTTTCATATGTACAGATCAGGTCTGGTAACATAATTAATTAGCCCAACAAAAATGCAGGCTACCTGGAAACTTCTCTCTTAAATTTAATTTGACCTGTAGTTTATAATACACTAAAACCTATAAATTTAATCTCTTCAGAAACATATTTTTGTTCCAATTCCAAGGCATCCAACTTAAGGTGAAAAAATTTAAAGTACACTGATAAAGCACAATGTGTGGTATCCTGTACCAAACACATCTTTTAGGTTGAGTATGTTGAGCATTGTGGTAAAAACACAGCGGTAGCTTACGTAGCAAGTGGGTGCACTGGGTGGACCATGTCCAGTGACCTTGAGGGTGGGGGGCCCAATCAACTCAGAGCTGGTAGGTGGAAGGTCTCATCTCAAAACCTGTACCTCCCCATGGAGATTAGAGGGTTCTTTGCAAAGAGGGCTTGGGGAACCCTCCCTAGTCTCTTGTCCGTTGAGCTCCTAGGATCTTGCTATGCATTTCAATTTGTTATAATTTTCTTTGCTAATTTTTTCAATTAATGTATTAATCATATTATTTCAGATCTGACAGTATATTATGAAATCATTCACAAAATGGTAATTTTAAGTACTCAAAAAATAGAGCCCAAGCTTGTTTCCATGTTTCCTTCTTGCAAATGCACTTTTCTGTACAGAATCTAGTAAGGAACTTTACCTATACTTGGCTATTTCAAATGTTTTTAAAAATCATCTTGCAAATTACATGCCTTAAAAGAGGCAATTACTAGTCAAAACAGGATCAAGGTTTCCCTTCATTGACAATTCACCAAAAGAATAAGTAATTGCTATGAACTAAGATTTTTCATATGTACTGATCAGGTCTGGTAACATAATTAATTAGCCCAACAAAAATGCAGGCTGCCTGGAAACTTCTCTCTTAAATTTAATTTGACCTGTAGTTTATAACACTAAAACCTATGTATTTAATCTCTTCAGAAACATATTTTGGTCCAAATCCAAGGCATCCCACTTAAGTTACCAAACTTTAAAGTACACTGATGAAGCACAATGTGTGGTATCCTTTAAGGTTGAGTATATTGAGCATTGCAGTAACAACACGGCAGAAGCGTATGTAGCAAGCGGATGGACTGGGTGGACATGGAGATTAGCCAGTTTTTTGCAAAGTGGGCTTGGGGAACCCTCCTTAGTCTCTTGTCCGCCGAGCCCCTAGGATCTTGCTACACATTTCAATTTGTTATAATTTTCTTTGCTAATTTTTCAATTAATATATTTAATCATATTATTTCATAGCTGACAGGATATTGTGAAATCATTCACAAAATGTTAAATTTAAGTAACCCCAAAATAGAGCCCAAGCTTGTTTTCATGTTTCCTTCTTGCAAATGCACTTTTCTGTACAGAATCTATATAGTACTAGAACTATACCTATAATTGGCTATTTCAAATCTTGCAAATAACATGCCTTCCAAGAGCCAATTTCTAGTCAAAACAGTATCAAGGTTTCTCTTCATTGATAATTTACCAAAAGAATAAGTAATTGCTATGAAACAAAATTTTTCATATGTACAGATCAGGTCTGGTAACATCATTAATTAGCCCAACAATAATGCAGGCTACCTGGAAACTTCTCTCTTAAATTTAATTTGACCTGTAGTTTATAATACCTAAAACCTATAAATTTAATCTCTTCAGAAACATATTTTTGTTCCAATTCCAAGGCATCCCACTTAAGTTGCCAAACTTTAAAGTACACTGATGAAGCACAATGTGTGGTATCCTGTACCAAACACAACTTTAAGGTTGAGTATATTGAGCATTGCAGTAACAACATGGCAGAAGCGTATGTAGCAAGCGGATGGACTGGGTGGACAATGTCCAGGGACCTTGAGGGTAGGGAGGGCCCAATCAACTCAGAGATGGTAGGTGGAAGGTCTCATCTCATAACTTGTACCTCCCCATGGAGAATAGACGGTTCTTTGCAAAGTAGGCTTGGGGACCCCTCCCTAGTCTCTTGTTCGTGGAGCTCCTAGGATCTTGCTACACATTTCAATTTGTTATAATTTTTTTTGCTAATTTTTCAATTAATATATTTAATCACTATCTGACAGGATAGTGTAAAATCATTCACAAAATGTTAATTTTAAGTACCCCCAAAATAGAGCCCAAGCTTGTCTTCATGTTTCCTTCTTGCAAATGCACTTTTCTGTACAGAAGCTTGTAATGAACTAGTGGCGCCGGCACGGGGGGGGGGGGGGGGGGGGGGGGGGGGCACGGGGGAGGGGGGGGGGCAAGTGCTCCCCTATGAAATTTTTTTGAAAATTTTAAAATGATCCCAAAAGGCGATTAAGCTATAGATTTCTGTAGGGGGTAGGGTGAGGTGTGCTTCAACCGAGTGATAGATCTATTTAATCATTTTCTATCACAAATGTTTCTCAAACTATCAGAATTTTCGCAAATCGTTCGCAAACTATTAAAAATTTCGCGCGCTCTGCGTGCTTCAAACCTTTACACTGTGTTCTTATTATCAATATCTTCTGATAGCAACTCCTGGAGAAGCACAGCAGCAAAAGTTGAAAGCTGTTCACGAATTAACAGGTAAAAGACTTGCTTTTTGAGTGGTATGTAGGTTTGTTGGGTAATTGAAAGTGTCTCGATGCAGATTCTGAATGCAGGTTTTGTTATGGAAATCTCTTTAAATGAAAAATTTCGCGCGTTTTGCGCGCATGTTTTACGGTTTGCACTCCATCTCATGGCCATTATTAACATAATAATACATGGAACTATAATCACAACATCTCTAGGGGCCTATAGCATCAATATGCGATCTTTCAATCTAAGTTGTTGTAGCATGATTTGTAAAGTTGAAATTACGTATTTGCCGTTATATATTTTCCAAAAAATTTTACCGAACACTTTGCGAGCAGCCATTATCGGTATAGATGGCAGACACGTAGCCAAGGGGGTAAACGGGGCAGCCGCCCCCTATTTTTGGTTTTTTTATTAATATTTTTTACAATATTGCTAGTGTTTCTCCTATTTATATGCTGTAAAATAGGCTTGGGAAGTGCCATTTCCAGCAATCTGGGAGGCACTTGGGCCAAAATTTTCTTGTGCCTTGCGCCAACCCATGGTGGTGCAAAGCGCTGAGAATCTGTCTATGGGCTTCGCCCCCTTGACATATTCTTGGTTACGCCCTTGATAGTTGGTGATTTTTAATACACTTACGACAAAAAAAAAAGCATTCTGAAAATGCCTTTAATAGTCCTTCACCCCTTTTGCTATACCTATCAGGGAGGTCTAATATCACCTTCCTGCACCAATAGTCTCCCTCCCGCCCGTTCCCCATTGCTGGAAGCTGTTCATCTGGATTTTTGTTCAAAATTAGTAAAATTACGATAGTTGTAAAGTGCTCTATATTATCATTTGGATGTCACGTAATAAGCATTATGTCATTGCTCCATTTTATATACTTTATCCAGAGCTTCCGGAAGGCCCTATACAGGTATCTGCCAGCCTTAGATGCCTTTTTATAATGTACAATGAAGGGGAGGTAAAATTCCGTTATAGTCCAACAATGTTTCTGTGGACTCCATGCACGTATTTTTGGATAAAAACATTGCCAATAGAAGGCGGTAAAGTAGAATAAAGGGAGTCTTCAGGAGGTTTGTTGACAATGTATTCTTCTCTTAGACAACATGCTCTCCTTTTTCACCTAACCAAAAATTAGAATTCACTACATTATGGACATTTTCCAGCTATATATGATCAGCTCCAAAAATATTCCAAAAGATAGCACCATTTTGCATCTAGGAAACCTTAAATAAGCAAAAGTTTTTAAAGGGGAGGGGGACACCCGCTCCCCTTAGATGCCTCCCCCAGGACGGCACCTTTATGTAGTGACAAAGGAAAGATCCTCACTGCTGTATTCAAAACACAGGGCGCATAAAAAAACGAATAGTTAAGAGTCGCCACTCAGTTGGAAAAAAACATCCAGCCAGTCGGAAAAATTAGAATTCACTAAACTATGGACATTTTCCAGCCATACAGGTATGTGATCAGCTCCACAAATATCAGAAAGATAGCACCATTTTGCATCTAAGCAACTTTAAATAAACAAAAATTTCTCAAAGGGGAGGGGGAAACCCCCTCCTCAAGGATGGCACCTTAGTGCAGTGACGCCCGACAAAGGAAGGATCCCCACTGTGTATACGAACATAGGGAGCACACGTAAAAAAAATGCATTTTGTGCAGACATGGGAGGTTAACTGAAGTGCAATTCCGACATCATCTGTTGTGCCCCCCCCCCCCCATAACCAAAGTCTGGCGGCGCCACTGTAATGAACTTTACCTATACTTGGCTATTAAAAATCATCTTGCAAATTACATACCTTCCAAGAGACAATTACTAGTCAAAACAGTATCAAGGTCTCTCTTCATTGATAATTCACCAAAAGAATAAGTAATTGCTATGAAACAAAATTTTTCATATGCAGGCTGCCTGGAAACTTCTCTCTTAAATTTAATTTGACCTGTAGTTTATAATACACTTAAAACTATGTATTTAATCTCTTCTGAAACATATTTTTGTTCCAATTCCAAGGCATTCCACTTAAGTTGCCAAACTTTCAAGTACACTGATGAAGCACAATGTGTGGTATCCTGTAATAAACACAACTTTTAGGTTGAGTATGTTGAGCATTGCGGTAACAACACGGCAGGAGCATACGTAGCAAGCGGGTGGACTGGGTGGACTGGGTGGACAATGTCCAGGGACCTTGAGGGTTGAGGGGACCCCAATCAACTCAGAGCTGGTAGGTGGAAGGTCTCATCTCATAACCTGTACCTACCAATGGAGGTTGGAGGGTTCTTTGGAAAGTGGGCTTGGGGACCCCTTCCTAGTCTCTTGTCCGTGGAGCTCCAAATATCTTGCTATGCATTTCAATTTGTTATTGCTAATTTTTCAATTAATATATTAATCATATTATTTCATATCTGACAGGATATTGTGAAATCATTCACAAAATGTTAATTTTAAGTACCCCCAAAATAGAGCCCAAGCTTGTTTTCATGTTTCCTTCTTGCAAATGCACTTTTCTGAACAGAAGCTTGTAATGAACTATACCTATACTTGGCTATTTCAAATGTTTTTAAAATCATCTTCCAAATTACATGCCTTCCAAGAGGCAATTACTAGTCAAAACAGTATCAAGGTCTCTCTTCATTGATAATTCACCAAAAGAATAAGTAATTGCTATGAAACAAAATCTTTATATGTACAGATCAGGTCTGGTAACGTTATTAATTAGCCCAACAAAAATGCAGGCTGCCTGGAAACTTCTCTCTTAAATTTAATTTCACCTGTAGTTAACAATACACTAAATGCTATGAATTTAATCTCTTCAGAAACATATTTTTGTTCCAATTCCAAGGCATCCCACTTAAGTTGCCAAACTTTAAAGTACACTGATGAAGCACAATGTGTGGTATCCTGTACCAAACACATCTTTTAGGTTGAGTATGTTGAGCATTGTGGTAACAACACGGCAGTAGCGTACGTAGAGAGCGGGTGGACAATGTCCAGGGATCCTGAGGGTTGAGGGGGCCCCAATCAACTCAGAGCTGGTAGGTGGAAGGTCTCATCTCATAACCTGTGCCTCCCAATGGAGATTAGGGAGTTCTTTGGAAAGTGGGCTTGGGACCCCTCCCTAGTCTCTTGTCCGTGGAGCTCCTAGGATCTTGCTACACATTTCAATTTGTTATACTTTTCTTTGCTAATTTTTCAATTAATATACCTAATCATATTATTTCATATCTGACAGGATATTGTGAAATCATTCAAAAAGTGTTAATTTTAAGTACCCCCAAAATAGAGCCCAAGCTTGTTTTCAAGTTTCCTTCTTGCAAATGCACTTTTCTGTACAGAAGCTTGCAATGGACTATACCTATACTTGGCTATTTCAATGTTCACATGCCTTCCAAGAAGCAATTACTAGCCAAAACAGTATCAAGGTCTCTCTCTTCATTGATAATTCACCAAAAGAATAAATAATTGCTATGAGATCAGGTCTGGTAACGTTATTAATTAGCCCAACAAAAATGCAGGCTGCCTGGAAACTTCTCTCTTAAATTTAATTTGACCTGCAGTTTATAATACGGTCATTTTCACAGTAAAGGGTGTAACTTTGCATTTTGGGACATATTGATCAGTTGTGAGCTCAGGAAGTTACAGAATCACAATATTTTCCACCACATAACTCACATGGGTAGGAGCTACCTTGGGTAGCATGCAATTCTTGAGAAGTTACTTCACTCAGTTATGGCAGAGCTATATGTACCCCAAATTTGACCTCTTTTGTGATAAAATTATGGCATCATTTTTTCAAAGTCATGTTCCTATTATAATCACTTCATGGATTATTTGTGTTATGCTTTCTTTGTAAGAACATGCCCTGTGGAAACTACAGAATTAGTATAAGTTGTGACTCTCATTTCAATTTTGAGAATGGGATGTTAATATGTGTCATTTCGGAGCCTTCATTTACAAACATTTCATTATAGTGACAATGATACTTTACTACTTTTCAGCTCTCCAATCATTCTTTATGTAACATTTTATAACAGTACTCTCAGTTGGAGTGTAACTTTACCAGATCCTGGGACTGTCATGAATTTTGTGACAGCCAAACTCAAAAGAGTGAGTTTTCCGTTAACAGTTTTGAAGCCTCCGAAACAAACTGTTTGGCCATCATGTATTAACAGGAATAACAAAACTATTCTACTTTACTTATAGAAATGTAGCAGTGAAGCTCTCTGTTCACTCATTCATAAATAGTTGAGATTTGCCCCATCGTTCTGAAAAATGGGGTGATACCGACTTTCCGTTAACACTTGAAGCCTCCGAAACACAATGAAGCCTCGGAAACAACAATAAGTTTAATATTGATCTTTCCACATTTTTAGTAATATGTTTCATTCTGAATTTGCATTTAAAACATTAGCAGAGAGGTGAATTCTGATACAACAACAGAATAAACCACATTTTAGAATACATGTTTGATAGACTCATCAATAACTGTAAAAACTTGTTTCGGAGACTTCATAGATATGTTAACATCAAAATTCCTGCAAGTTTGTACTTGGAATTAGCAGTGATGTACTTTTTTGTTTCATGTTCTGGTACTACACACTGGAAAGTGCAGGAAACCATTGGGAGTTACTACAGTAGCTGTGTTAATAAGTGATTTCAACTGATATAGCATGGTAAATTGATATTTTCCAAAGAGTCAAAGTACTATCAGTCATCTTCTCACGGTTATGAAATTACAAATCTGAATTATTATTTAAAATAATGGGAATACAAGTATTACTGTTACTAACAATCCATTTCACCTGTCATACATTCTCATCCATCTTCACCTTTTCATCCAGGGCCCAACACTAACCCTTGCATTTTCATCCATTGACTAACAAAACCATTCCAATTCATTTCATTGCTTCATTCCATTACACTGCTCTGCCTTAAGTAAGTTAGTAATGTAGACCCATTGTTTGTTACACCTGGCTAGCTGGGCAGCAATTTATCTTTTGTGTTGGTTTAGGGGATGGGTTCTTGATTTCTTATGTGTAGTTAGAGCTGTCCTGGCTGCCAAGGTGTGAGGGTCTCGGTCTTCTCGGTCCCGTTGTATAATTGGATATTATTCTTTGGACTTTGATAATTTTTTGTACCAGGAAGAGTCTTTCGTGAGTAATTCATTTATATTATTTTCCCCTTCCTGAATTCTCAATTGCTTCACCGTTGTTTCTGTTACCTGAAAGCACAGGTTTTAATTTAAATTATACTGGAACTACTTCGAAGGAAGCCTCCTCTCCTTTTTTTATTGTGGTTTGTAGTTCTGGAACCCATGGCGGACGGGCCACTGTAACAAATTTTGGTAGTACAGATGGGGTGTAGTATCCTATTTGCTGGTGGATTTTATTTTGTGAGTGTTCGATCCAGGGTTCTATCTTTATTGTAATTGCAGTAAGAGGTCATTGGAATGGAGTCTGCAAAAAATTAAAAAGTGAGATAAGGAGGTTAGAAAAGGAAATACAAAAGAGAAACATGAGAATTCGGGAAGGGTCAATTTTTAACTCACCGGCCCTCACACCTGGTGGGCAAGAGGAAGACGGGGCAGCTCTCCTCACCAGCACAGGGGTGAGTAATTTTGATTCTTTGAATAAGGATAGTGATTTAGATAGGGGTCAAGGCAGTAGGAGGCCAGTAGTTAAGCCTAAAGATTATGATGGCAAGAGCAATTTTGAGGATTACAAAGTTCATTTTGAATTGTGTAGTGACGTTAATGGATGGAAGGAACAACGAGAAATTACAGTTTTTCTTTGTGCAGTTGCGAGGGGAGGCTGTGCAATTCTATAGGGATATGCCGGACTCTGCTAAGGCAGATTATCAGAAGGTGTGTAACTTATTTCAAGTACGATTTGGTTCACATGGGTAGAAAGATTTGTACCGTGCTCGCTTCCGAATTCGTAAGCGAAAGCATGGTGAACCGCTCGTTGAGCTAGCTGCTGATATTAGAAGGTTAATTAATGCTGCATATCCCGATATGCCGCCAGAAGTAAAGAATGAATTGGGTAGTGACTACTTCATTGAAGCTTTAGATGATGCCGTGCAGCGTACGGTTGTTAAGGAGACGTAAAAACCCACGTCATTTGAGGCAGCACTAAAGTTGCAATGGAGGAGGAAGCAATTATGCAATTAGAAGCCTCCAGAAAAGGCCCAAATATTAGTAGCTTCAACAGGTGAAACTAGCCATATGCAACAAATGCTTAATGATTAGATTTAGCTACGCAAGTTTCACAACTGAATGATAATGTCCAACAGTTAATGCAGGAATAAGGTTGAAGTACAAGGTTCCCACGTACGTGGGTGGGCGGGGTTGCTGGAGTTGCGGTGAGTTAGGTCATTTTAGGAGGAATTGCCCACAAGGGTATGGCAAATATGGGGGACCACCCTCATTTCAACCTTATTACCCCCACGAGGGACCGTTAAAACTAAGAAGAGTTGTTCAATGGAGCGAATGACCAACTCGAGGGTGGTATCGAAAACAAGGCTCAGGCTGTTGGCCAAACCATTTTTGCTTATGGGCGAGTAAATGGAGTTGATGTAAAATTTTTGATCGATACTGGATCTAAGTTTACATTGTTGCATTGCCGATGTATGGCGATGTTGCCTGACTCAGTCAGGAGGTCACTAGAACCATGTAATCTTCCTCTTGTAGGAGCTGGGGGTGAAACCCCCTCAAGGTGCAAGGAAAAGGGGTAGTAAACTTGGCCTTGGGGAAGGTTTAGGACAAAACACACCATTTATGTAGCAAATATTGTAAATTCTGGGATTCTGGGTATCGATTTTTCTTAAAGGTCATGGGGGAATACTCGACCTCCATAATGGATATCTTCAATTTGGTAGTGAGTATGTGAAATTATTACATGAGGACCAATTAGCAATGACCAAATGTTGTAAAGTAACTCTAGCTGAAACTGTTACCATTCCCCCCGGAAGTGAAATGATTTTGCCGGGGAAGATCCATGTTCCCTGTCCGGATATGAAGGAGGGGGTCATAGAAGTTTCAACCAAGTTCCAAGAAAAAGACTTGGGTTTATTAGTTGCTCATACTTTGTTAAAGTGAAAACTAATGCTAAAGTACCTGTGCGGGTAATGAACTTACAGCAGGAGCCTGTAACGGTATACGAAGGGACAGGTTTGGGGCTTCTTCACCCTTCGGAAGAGGTTGAATTTGGGAACTGTAATGGAGGGACGAATGGAGAACACCATTCCCCCATTGGTGAGCTTTTTAATCATAGTACCAAAGATTTGGATGACAGTGAGAAGGAAAGGGTGTGGCAATTTTTGGAAAGGAACAGGGATGTGTTCTCCCTTGAGGGGGAGCTGGGAAGGACGAATAGGGTTTTCCACCATATTGAGACAGGGGATGCAGCCCCCATTAAGCAACATGCTAGACGATTCCCTGTGGCTCAGCGGGCTGAGGTAGAAAATAAAGTTCAAGAAATGTTAAATGCTGACATTATTACTCCTATTAGCCCCTGGTCTAGCCCAATAGTGCTCGTGCGGAAAAAAGATGGCTCCACCCGTTTCTGCACAGACTATCAGAAACTTAATGAGGTAACTAGGAAAGATTCATACCCCCTGCCTAGGATTGAGGAAAGCCTTGAGGCATTAGGAGGTAGTAAGTGGTTCTCTACCTTAGACCTTGCCAGTGGATACTGGCAGGTAGAAGTAGCCCCCGAAGATCGCCCTAAAACTGCATTTACAACTGGGAGACAGCTTTTTGAATACAAAGTTCTTCCCTTTGGGTTAACGGGGGCACCTGCAACCTTTGAAAGATTAATGGATAATGTTCTGGCTGGCCTTCACTGGGAGACTTGCTTGGTGTACTTAGATGACATTATAGTGTTTAGTGAGTCATTCGACTCGCACCTCGAAAAGTTGCAACAAGTCTTTGATCGGTTGAAAGGGGCAAACCTAAAGCTCAAACCCACCAAGTGTTCTCTATTCAAAAGAAAAGTAAAGTACCTCGGCATGTCGTGTCAAGTGAAGGTATATGTACAGATCCTGAGAAGGTAGAGGTTATTGAGAATTGGCTCACTCCAAGTATGTCACGGAGGTGAGGAAATTTCTGGGTTTGTGTAGTTACTATAGGAAATTTGTCAAGAATTTTGGGCAAACAGCTGCTCCCCTACATCATTTAACGCAAAAGGAAGTTGGATTTAGGTGGACTGAGGAGCATAGTAAAGCTTTTAGAGATCTCAAAGCGGCTTTGACTAGTAGCCCTATTTGGCCTATCCAGACTTTTCTCAACAATTTGTACTGGATACAGATGCCAGTAATGGTGCAATTGGGGCCGTACTGTCTCAGGTTGGGGCTGATGGCAAAGAACATGTTATTGCCTATGCAAGTAAGAAACTCACAAAATCTGAAGTCAAATACAGTACTACTAGAAAAGAACTTCTTGCAGTAGTCAAATTTGTAAAACAGTTTAGACATTACCTGTTGGGCAGGAAGTTTGTTCTCAGAACGGACCACAATTCTTTGAGGTGGTTGTTTCAATTTAAGGAGCCCGAGGGTCAAGTGGCCGTTGGTTAGAATTCTTGAGTGAGTACGATTTTGAAATCGTCCACAGAGCTGGTACCCAACATGGAAATGCTGATGCCCTCTCCCGTATGCCACTTGTTAAGGAAGAAATGGTCCAGACTGAGGAGCTGCAGAGGGGCAGGGAGGTTTGTGCCCCAGTGGTCTTAGCTGGGGATAAAGGGGACTTATTAGCTGCCCAAAAAGCCGATCAGCATTTGAAACCTGTAATCCAGTGGCTAGAAGAAGGGCTACGGCCAAGTAATCATGATGTGTCTGCCTTTAGTAGGGAAACAAAGGCTTATTGGTTCTTGTGGGATCAGTTAAAGCTTGTAAATGGTGTTTTATCTCGGGAGTTTTATCATGACAACCCGAACCAGGGTGTAAAATTTAGACAAATAGTAGTACCTAAGGCCATGAGGCAGGAAGTGTTTCTCAAAGCCCATAGTTCAGTAACTGGCGGACACCTAGGGCGAGTCCGTACATTTGCCAAGGTACAACAACAATATTTTTGGATTGGCTATAGAGAGGACATTGGTCTATGGGTACGGCAATGCACGAAGTGTGCGAAACGTAAATCACCCACTCGTAGACCCAGGGCCGCTTGGCAAATTTTAATTATGTGGGCTTTCCTATGGAAAGAGTGGCAATTGATATTATGGGACCTCTGCCAATGTCTAAGAGAGGGAACAAATTCGTTCTAGTTGTAACTGATTATTTTACTAAATGGGCTGAGGCCTACGCCCTCCGAATCAAGAGGCTGTTACTTGTGCTGATGTACTAGTGAAAGAATTCTTTTGCCGATTTGGTGTACCATACTCAATCCATAGTGACCAGGGGCGCAACTTCGAGAGTGGCCTGTTCCAAGAAGTATGTAAATTGTTGGACATTAATAAAACAAAAACAACTGCATATCATCCCCAGTCGGATGGCCTCGTTGAACGTTTGAACAGAACTTTAGCCACAATGCTAAGTATGTACGTGAAAGAGGAACAAAATGACTGGGATGAGTACCTTCCTATGGTCATGTCCTGCTTACAGATCAAGTATGCAAGAAAGTACCAAGTACAGCCCAAATTTCTTAATGTTTGGTCGGGAAGTGAACTTACCATTGAATCTGTTATGTCCGACACCGGAACAAGATGAGTATGATTCAGACAGTTATGCAAAAAAATTACAGAATTGTTTTGAGAAATCTTTTCAGACTGTTCGAGAGCACTTGGGAGATGTTCAACGTAGACAAAGAAGCTGTATGATATGAAAAAGTGGGGGCAGCCTTACGCCGAAGGTGACAATGTTTGGCTATATGTTCCAGCTAGGAAAAAGGGGCTAAGTCCTAAACTGCAACAGTTTTGGCAAGGACCATGCAAAATTTCGAAGCGGGTCTCAGATGCTGTTTATCAAATAAAGAGACTGGACAATGGAAAAAAATTTCTGGTACACTTTGATAGACTTAAGCCATGTTATTCCGCTCCGCCACAGGTAGCTTCAGGGGAAACTTTTGATATGCCATTTGGCAATGCAGAAGAAGTCGAACTAGACTATGATCAGGAACATTTACCTCTTTCCACTTCTGCAGACCCCGATGCAGTGCCTCAGAGGCGAATTAGACGTATGCCTGCATGGACAAAAGACTACGATATGTATTAGTGGGTAAACTTTACAAGTGGTACAGAATGCCTGTTGTGCAGGAAGTGTGACATGCGTGAACTACTCGACCTTATTTTTCGTAGCCATCTATCAACGCTGTCTACATGGTCGGAGTGCCGGATAGTAAAGCTAGGATATTATACCCTATAGTTTGGACAACCTCTGAACATTAACCCTTTTCAGATATGAACTAATTATGACTCTTTTATGTTATATGTGAGCAGTACAAATTTTGATTGTTGTTTCAGTGGATTGTGGACATATATGAAATTTATTTATTTGAAATTTCTTACAAATGGTGCGTTGTGTGTAAATAATGTATATATTGTGTATTGCAAATGTGCCTCCTACTGCCTACCCCTAAAAATATGTTATGAGTTTGAAGCCTATATTTTAATGTTAAAAGGACTCGGGGTCGAGTTTTTGAGGAAGGGGGGCAGTGTTACTAACAATCCATTTCACCTGTCATACATTCTCATCCATCTTCACCTTTTCATCCAGGGCCCAACACTAACCCTTGCATTTTCATCCATTGACTAACAAAACCATTCCAATTCATTTCATTGCTTCATTCCATTACACTGCTCTGCCTTAAGTAAGTTAGTAATGTAGACCCATTGTTTGTTACACCTGGCTAGCTGGGCAGCAATTTATCTTTTGTGTTGGTTTAGGGGATGGGTTCTTGATTTCTTATGTGTAGTTAGAGCTGTCCTGGCTGCCAAGGTGTGAGGGTCTCGGTCTTCTCGGTCCCGTTGTATAATTGGATATTATTCTTTGGACTTTGATAATTTTTGTACCAGGAAGAGTCTTTCGTGAGTAATTCATTTATATTATTTTCCCCTTCCTGAATTCTCAATTGCTTCACCGTTGTTTCTGTTACCTGAAAGCACAGGTTTTAATTTAAATTATACTGGAACTACTTCGAAGGAAGCCTCCTCTCCTTTTTTTATTGTGGTTTGTAGTTCTGGAACCCATGGCGGACGGGCCACTGTAACATTACTATAAAAGCCTACAAACTTGCCAGCAATAAGCTATTAGAATTTGGGAATACTGTACATCTTGCCATGAAGTGTAAGGTACCCCAAATACTTGTTGACTTGTTTCGGAGGCTTCATTTTATGTTAACAAATTCTAAAGGGTTTTTTTTAGGCTCAGCCTGTGAATAGATGAAATTCTCTCACCATCATAGCCCCCCCCCCCCGATTTCTCTTCACTAAAGGTCCAAGATCTGAAACTGTTGGTTTTGAAGATTCAAGTACATTGTGCATCATGCCAGTTGGGTCTCAAATGAAAGACAGTATTCTTCATTATAATTTCATGAGGTGAAACGAGGTGGGGTGGGCAGTTTACTATCTGACGTTACCAAGTCATTGAACTTTTATATTTTTTAGGAAAAAATACCTGATCATGTTGTAATAGATGATACAAGGATTCTGAGATTGACAATTAAGAGGTTTTTGAAAACCAACTAGACCAGTTTCTGTTCTTTGTGCTGTAGGCAGAACAGCATCAGTAGTAGCCTTTATACACCAAGGCACGGTTTGTCAAGTTTTATTATGCAGCTATGAGCACATCAAGCAAGACAGCATAACTTTTTTCTGTTTTGTATGACTCCTGGTCTGGGGAAATCTTTGATTTTATAAGAAAGTCTTTGAGATTTGGTACCCTTTTATATAGGCTATAGTAGGATGGTTGGGAAACAGAAGGGGCAGTTGCTTTTCACCTGCAATTATATTCCAGTGCTTTAATCTGTTTATAATCAATGCCGTTAGTGGCCGAGGCTATCTCTTTAGGCGAATAGTTTCTTGTAAGAAGTTTCTCTGCAAAGGAGTTTCTTTTATCTAGAAAATCGTTCTTGTTACTGCAAGTTCTAGCATACAGTATCTTAGTACTTCACCCTTTAAGAAGCCTTTAAAAGTGGCTAGTGGGTGTGCATAATTTCGATTGAGGTATTGAAAGGTTTCGGTGGGCTAAGTCTAGACTTTTGTGTCAAGAATGCCAGTAGACTCAAATTTAGTACCTTTGAAGAATTTTAGATCTAGGCACATACAGGTAACCTTGTTGTCAGAGACTTCCATGGTGAATTTCAGAGAATGAATTTGACTTATTTTTGCCACCAAACTCGAAAATTCAAGTATCATTCCCTTATAAAGCATTTCTGTAGAATGTCATCCTTGTAACAAAGCAATTTTGAATCTGTCAGTATGATTTTATTTTCAGTTACTCTATGCATGACAATATCGCAGATTTCAGGTGAAGATTGGCTGCCCATAGTGCCATCCAACTTTTTGTAGGAAAAATTGGCCATTACACTCAAAACAGTTCCTTTCAAGGACGAGTTTTTTGAGAGCGCGAAGGGAAGTAGGGGATATACAGTAGGTTTAATCCAGTACAGGTTTTTAGGTGCTTTTTCAAAGGCTTCTTGGGATGAATTTAGTGCCTCTTCTTGTGGAGTATTTGTATACATGAATATCCTCAGCATGGATACCACAACCTACATAAAGCAATTGTCTTGAAGACTATCTTGAAGCTACGTTAATTGAAATAGCAAGTCCACCCATCAGCAATGCTAAAAGCAACATAAGCAAAGCGGAATTACTGTACATGTGCTTAAAGCAATTTGGAACAATTGTTTCCTAGTACTTAAGCCATTTGACAAAGGCAGAGGTATTGCTATTTTTAATTATTCAGATTATAAAGTCTAAATCGAAATGCCACTTGCAAAGTCACCATAATGAAAGACATCTTAGCCCATGGAACCACAAAATCCATACCCCAGTTCTAAGTGTGATACCTAAATGTCATAAAGCACCACGAGTTAATTTCAAAATTCGCTGGAAGACCTAGCATTAGCGGAAATGGATCCCCTACCGAAAAAATATCCAACTTCGTGTACTATTTTCTGCTTCCTGTTGTCTTGCAACAAAGCATTTATGTAAAAGACACCAACCATATTTTAGAAATACTGGAAGCCATCCCCCTTCCCAGAGATATACTTCTTGCAACACTCAACGTGGTATCCATGTAAATAAATATTACACAAGAGGAGGCACTAAATAAATCCCAAGAAGCCTTTGAAAAAGCACCTAAAAACCTGTACAGGGTAAAACCTATATCCCCTACTTCCCTCTGTGGTGGCAATAAATCAAATTCAAGGTAACAAGGTTACATACCTAGATTTTAAATTCTTTAAGGTACTAAAAATTAATCTAGTGGCATTCTTGACATGAAAGTCTAGACTTTAGCCCACTGAAACCTTTCAATACCTCGATCGACATTCTGCACACCCACTAGCCATGTTAAAGGCTTTTTAAAGGGTGAAGTACTAAGATACACTAGAATATGCAGTAACAAGAATGATTTTCTAGATCAGTGGTTCTTAACCAGTGGGTATTTACCCCCTAGGAAGTAATTTTGGTATCTCAGGTGGATAATTATTGACCACCCATCCTGTCCAGTATCCTTTTTTTAACTATTCCATTTCTGTAAGATTACTCTCAAGTCCGACGATATGACACTGTGGTGAAGGGAAGTACTGAACAGTAGTTCGATAACGGTGCCAGACCATTTTAGTGTACACACATATTTGGGCGATGACTGAGTTCTTAGGACCGCGTTATGGAAAAGTAAAGGACTATTCATTGGAACATTGTCTCCAGATTAAAGTTAGGGTACTGTAGGACAACAGGTTAGGGTCTGTTTTCCAGGGATATTGGGTATGTTCTTCCAGTGTCATCAAGTTATTACCAGGTTATGACCATAAAGCGGTCCTTAAGGTCATTGTCATTGTCCACAGGTATTCTCTTTGCTATGAATGTGACTATGGAGAAAGCCACTATTGATATATGTTAGGAGGGGGAAATACATACGGTGGCTGATTGGAAAGGGGGAAATGGGACGGGGTGGCTGACTGGAAAAGGGGGAATGAGATGCAAAAGGTTAAGAACCACTGCTCTACATAAAAGAAACTCCTTTACAGAGAAACTTCTTACAAGTAACTATTCGACCACAGAGAAAGCCTCAGCAACTAACGGCATTGATTATAAACAAAAAATAAATCTCTTTGCAGCTAAAAATATGCCAACAGCTTCACCACTCGTTTTCAAAACAACCTTCACTCGACACATCAAAACTAAGGCACCTAAAGCAAGCTTTAATAAATATAATTACAGGTGACCAGCAACTGTCCTGTCTGTTTCCAGACCATCCTACGTATAAGCCCATAACCTGTACAAGGGCACCAAATCTCAAAGATTTACTTTTAAAATCAAGGTTTTCCCCAGACCAGGAGTCAACAAATTGGAAGAAAGTTATGGCGATATCTAGCTTGATGCACTCATAGCTGCATTATAAAACTTAACAAACCCTGCCTTGGTATTTAAAGGCTACTACTGATGACGTTCTGCCGACAATGCGAAGAACAGAAACCGGTCTAGTTGGTTTTCATAAAACCTCTTAATTGTCAATCTCAGAACAACTCACATTCCTCGAAAAGAGTGGAATTCCACACAGCCTTTGCTTGTATCATGTTTAACATTACTGGGTAATTTTCCCTACAAACTATATTACAGTTCGCCGACTTGGTAATGTCAGATAGTGAACCGCCTAACCCTCTTTCACAATGTTTATTGCATATTACTGTAACATTTATGAAGTCCCTGAAATATGGGTGAATGTTAACCATGATGCTTTTAAAAACATGTTTCAGAAAGAATATACTGTATGTTTATTCTGTTGTGATTATAGTGAAATTTTCATTATTGTTAGCAGCAAATTAAAGTTTGATTTTATTCACTATTTTACCTCAGTAATGGACAACATATAGTGTATTAACAGTTATGAAGTCTCCGAAACATGAGTGAATGTTAACCTTGGCACCTTTGAACATGCGTTCCAGAAAGAATATGCTTAATCTGTGGCATTATGATTAGTGAAATTTCATTTTAAATTGTAGTACTGAGTAACTTTAATGGTTAACATGCTGACATTGCCATAAATGGAATTACCCATTCATTGCAATTGTTGACTGCTGCTAACAATCAAGAAATGTGTTGATACAGTAATAAGTAACACGTAATTTGTTTGTTACAAATGTTGAAAGTGTTGAGTTTATGATATAATATGTTTTTGAAAGTTAAGTTAAATTTTATTGGTGGTCTTTTGACTTTTGTACCATGTTCACCATTTTGAAGCCTCCAAAACATATCATATTGGTAACTGAAGCCTCCGAAACACATTATCCTGAAAATAGAAGTTTGGTAAAACAAATACAATTTCTCTGGAATTTGTGTGGATGAGTAACCCTACGGTACAGGTGCCATACCCCTGCTTTGAATCTACATTCCCTCTCCGGTCATGTAATGAACACAAAAAATGTTTTGCAAGGGTGAGGTTTTCATCCAAATTCAAACTTATCATTAAAATACTTAAGTGACCAGACCAGTTTGAATAGAGATGATTCCTTGCCCTATGAAGTACATACTAATGTCAACTGAGAAATACCAACTGTGGTATATTATCTCTGTAAAGGCTGTTCACTGAGCCCTGAAATATTAATGTTTTTTTTTTTTGATCAAATTTCCCCTATTTTCCTGGGTAGGACAAATTTTCTCACACATTACAAAAGAGTTTAAGCTCCAGAACTTGTTTTTTTCCAATAATTTAGACCTTTCTGCACATGACTACAGTTGAAATTTTTATGAAACTCCATTTTGAAATTTTGGTGTCAAAAATCAAAAGTTACACCCTTTACCGTGAAAATGACCATACACTAAAACCGACTGTACGTATTTAATCTCTTCAGAAACATATTTTTGTTCCAATTCCAAGGCATCCAACTTAAGTTGTCAAACTCTAAAGTACACTCATAAAGCACAATGTGGGGTATCCTGTGCCAAACACACCTTTTAGGTTGAGTATGTTGAGCACTGTGGTAACAACATGGCAGTAGCGTACATAGCAAGCAGGTGGACTGGGTGGACAATGTCCAGGGACCCTGAGGGTTGAGGGGACCCCAATCAACTCAGAGATGGTAGGTGGAAGGTCTCATCTCATAACCTCTACCTCCCCATGGTGATTGGAGGGATCTTTGGAAAGTGGGCTTGGGACCCCTCCCTAGTCTCTTGTCCGTGGAGAAACTAGGATCTTGCTACACATTTCAATTTGTTATAATTTTCTTTGCTAATTTTTCAATTAATATATTTAATCACATTATTTCATATCTGACAGGATATTGTGAAATCATTCACAAAATGTTAATTTTAAGTACCCCCAAAATAGAGCCCAAGCTTGTTTTCATGTTTCCTTCTTGCAAATGCACTTTCTGTACAGAAGCTTGCAATAAACTATACCTGTACTTGGCTATTTCAAATGTATTTAAAATCATCTTCCAAATTACATGCCTTCCAAGAGCCAATTACTAGTCAAAACAGTATCAAGGTCTCTCTTCATTGATAATTCACCAAAAGAATAAGTAATTGCTATGAAACAAAATTTTTCATATGTACAGATCAGGTCTGGTAACGTAATTAATTAGCCCAACAAAAATGCAGGCTGCCTGGAAACTTCTCTCTTAAATTTAATTTGACCTGTAGTTTATAATACACTAAAACCTATGTATTTAATCTCTTCTGAAACATATTTTTGTTTCAATTCCAAGGCATCTCACTTAAGTTGCCAAACTTTAAAGTACACTGATAAAGCACAATGTGTGGTATCCTGTGCCAAACACAACTTTTAGGTTGAGGATATTGAGCACTGCAGTACCAACACGGCAGTAGCGTACGTAGCAAGCGGGTGGACTGGGTGGACAATGTCCAGGGACCCTGAGGATAGGGGGGCCCAATCAACTCAGAGATGGTAGGTGGAAGGTCTCATCTCATAACCTGTACCTCCCCCATGGAGATTAGACGGTTCTTTGCAAAGTGGACTTGGGGAACCCTCCCTAGTCTCTTGTCCGTGGAGCCCCTAAGATCTTGCTACACATTTCAATTTGTTATACTTTTCTTTGCTAATTTTTCAATTGATACATTTAATCACATTATTTCATATCTGACAGGATATTGTGAAATCATTCACAAAATGTTAATTTTAAGTACCCCCAAAAATACAGCCCAAGCTTGTTTTCATGTTTCCTCCTTGCAAATGCACTTTTCTGTACAGAATCTAGTAATGAACTATACCTATACTTGGCTATTTCAAATGATTTTAAAATCATCTTGCAAATTACATGCCTTCCAAGAGCCAATTACTAGTCAAAACAGTATCAAGGTCTCTCTTCACTGATAATTCATCAAAAGAATAAGTAATTGCTATGAAACAAAATTTTTCATATGTACAGATCAGGTCTGGTAACATAATTAATTTGCCCAACAAAAATGCAGGCTGCCTGGAAACTTCTCTCTTAAATTTAATTGACCTGTAAATTATAATACACTAAAACCTATGTATTTAATCTCTTCTGAAACATATTTTTGTTTCGATTCCAAGGCATCCCACTTAAGTTGCCAAACTTTAAAGTACACTGATGAAGCACAATTTGTGGTATCCTGTACCAAACACAACTTTCAGGTTGAGGATATTGAGCATTGCAGTACCAACACGGCAGTAGCGTACGTAGCAAGCAGGTGGACTGGGTGGACAATGTCCAGGGACCCTGAGGGTAGGAGGGCCCAATCAACTCAGAGATGGTAGGTGGAAGGTCTCATCTCATAACGTGTACCTCCCCATGGAGAATAGACGGTTCTTTGCAAAGTGGACTTGGGACTCCTACCTAGTCTCTTGTCCATGGAGCCCCTAGGATCTTCCTACACATTTCAATTTGTTATACTTTTCTTTGCTAATTTTTCAATTAATATATTTAATCACATTATTTCATATCTGACAGGATATTGCGAAATCATTCACAAAATGTTAATTTTAAGTACCCCCAAAATAGAGCCCAAGCTTGTTTTTAAGTTTCCTTCTTGCAAATGCACTTTCTGTACAGAAGCTTGGAATAAACTATACCTATACTTGGCTATTTCAAATGTTTTTAAAATCATCTTCCAAATTACATGCCTTCCAAGAGCCAATTACTAGTCAAAACAGTATCAAGGTCTCTCTTCATTGATATTATTCACCAAAAGAATAAGTAATTGCTATGAAACAAA
Source organism: Holothuria leucospilota (assembly GCA_029531755.1). NCBI lineage: Eukaryota > Metazoa > Echinodermata > Holothuroidea > Aspidochirotida > Holothuriidae > Holothuria > Holothuria leucospilota. Next base: position 41,466 of record JAIZAY010000257.1, on the reverse strand, counting down.
ATTTTTTATATGTACAGATCAGGTCTGGTAACGTAATTAATTAGCCCAACAAAAATGTAGGCTGCCTGGAAACTTCTCTCTTAAATTTAATTTGACCTGTAGTTTATAATACATTAAAACCTATGTATTTAATCTCTTATGAAATATATTTTTGTTTCAATTCCAAGGCATCCCATTTAAAGTGATGCCGTGAGTTTGCAAAAAGGAAAAACATAAGAATTTGCTTCTTCTTATGTCTTTCTTTATTTTTAAAAATGCCACAAGTGCTTCACAGAGTTGAAGAATACAATTTGAAAGCTCAAAATGATAGTGATAGTCTCGGGAAGTAACCTAAACAGCATAAAATCGGTAAATTTTTGAAGGCCTTTTCCAAAAAACGGTCCTTATTATACGGCATTAAACCACGCCTAAAACGAACCTGATTTGCAATGTTATTGAGGTGTCACCATGTTAAAAAGACATCCCATACCACTCCAGCCTGACTAGCTCTACGGTAGCCTACAGCTGTTCGCTCACGACAACTGATCTTATATAACAGTGCTCACGACCAGAGAATGCATGTTCTTGCATAATTGCTTCATAACACTAACTTACTTGTATCAGGGAGCTGGGTCTTCCAGATCCCTGCTTGTATACACTCAATGTAGCTTCCTCTTACTACAGGCCACAGTCTTTCACTCTTTGGTACGCGTTACCGTACCGATTTGAATTTGGACGTTACAGGTTTACAACGAAAGTTACACCAATACTATCTCTTTTATTGCCATGAGTAAGAACGTCAAAGACAATGGTAAGTGCACATAAAAGGCAGAGCATCTAACGTTACCCTAAATTAGGCTAAATTTACACAGAGGTACCACTAGCCAGTATACTATGGCCTAAGTTAGGCTACTTTGTCTTCCAGCTCCCTGGGCTACTACAGTAAAACGGGATAGTACCACCTTAGTGGTATTACCATGCACTCTGTACATTGCAATATCAACGTTCAAGATCCACACACACACGTCTTGTTCACTTGTGTTGTTGTGCTAAATCGATCAGCTTTTTACACCTAGTGAATATGCATCAGTACTTCGTTCTCATTGGTCCGCTCAACTGATGTTTGTTAGGAGACTGAATAGTGTTTGTCCACAGCACATTTTTGATTTCCTCGAGTTTAGTCGTTATTTTTACGAATTTTTGAAGGCTGTTGCCGGAATTCGCACAACAGGCCTTGTTTTTTCTCCCTTGCTGTTCATATGGGTCACTCAAAGGAATCACTGAAATTTTAAACTCGATTTTTTAATGTTTTTTACTTTTTGCAATCTCACGGCATCACTTTAAGTTGCCAAACTTTAAAGTACACTGATGAAGCACAATGTGTGGTATCCTGTACCAAACACAACTTTCAGGTTAAGGATATTGAGCATTGCGGTACCAACACGGCAGTAGCGTACGTAGCAAGCGGGTGGACTGGGTGGACAATGTCCAGGGACCCTGAGGGTAGGAGGGGCCAAATCAACTCAGAGATGGTAGGTGGAAGGTCTCATCTCATAACCTGTACCTCCCCGTGGAGATTAGACGGTTCTTTGCAAAGTGGATTTGGGGAACCCTCCCTAGTCCCTTGTCCATGGAGCCCCTAAGATCTTGCTACACATTTCAATTTGTTATACTTTTCTTTGCTAATTTTTCAATCAATATATTAAATCACATTATTTCATATCTGACAGGATATTGTGAAATCACTTACAAAATATTAATTGTAAGTACCCCAAAAATAGAGCCCATGCTTGTTTTCATGTTTCCTTCTTGCAAATTGCACTTTTCTGTACAGAATCTAGTAATGAACTATACCTATACTTGGCTATTTCAAATGATTTTAAAATCATTTTGCAAATTACATGCCTTCCAAGAGCCAATTACTAGTCAAAACAGTATCAAGGTCTCTCTTCATTGATAATTCACCAAAAGAATAAGTAATTGCTATGAAATTTTTCATATGTACAGATCAGGTCTGGGAACGTAATTAATTAGCCCAACAAAAATGCAGGCTGCCTGGAAACTTACAAATTACATGCCTTCCAAGAGCCAATAACTAGTCAAAACAGTATCAAGGTCTCTCTTCATTGATAATTCACCAAAAGAAAAAGTAATTGCTATGAAATTTTTCATATGTACAGATCAGGTCTGGTAACATAATTAATTAGCCCAACAAAAATGCAGGCTGCCTGGAAACTTCTCTCTTAAATTTAATTTGACCTGTAGTTTTTAATACACTATAACCTACATATTTAATCTCTTCTGAAACATATTTTTTTTCAATTCCAAGGCATCCCACTTAAAGTTGCCAAACTTTAAAGTACACTGATGAAGCACAATGTGTGGTATCCTGTACCAAACACATATTTCAGGATGAGTATGTTGAGCATTGCAGTGACAACACAGCAGTAGCATACGTAGCAAGCGGGTGGACTGGGTGGACAATGTCCAGGGACCCTGAGGGTAGGGGGGGCCCAATCAACTCAGAGATGGTAGGTGGAAGGTCTCATCTCATAACCTGTACCTCCCCATGGAGATTAGACGGTTCTTTGCAAAGTGGGCTTGGGACCCCCTGCCTAGTTACTTGTCCGTGGAGCCCCTAGGATCTTGCTATGCATTTCAATTTGTTATAATTTTCTTTGCTAATTTTTCAATTAATATATTTAATCATATTATTTCATATCTGACAGGATATTGTGAAATCATTCACAAAATGTTAATTTTAAGTACCCCCAAAAAAGAGCCCAAGCTTGTTTTCATGTTTCCTTCTTGCAAATGCACTTTTCTGTACAGAAGCTAGTAATGAACTATACCTAAACTTGGCTATTTCAAATGTTTTCAAAATCATCTTCCAAATTACATGCCTTCCAAGAGCCAATTACTAGTCAAAACAGTATCAAGGTTTCTCTTCATTGATAATTCACCAAAAGAATAAGTAATTGCTATGAAACAAAATTTTTTATATGTACAGATCAGGTCTGGTAACATAATTAATTAGCCCAACAAAAATGCAGGCTACATGGAAACTTCTCCCTTAAATTGAATTTGACCTGTAGTTTATAATATACTAAAACCTTTGTATTTAATCTCTTCTGAAACATATTTTTGTTCCAATTCCATGACATCCCACTTAAGTTGCCAAACTTCAAAGTACACTGATCTAGCACAATGTGTGGTATCCTGTACCAAACACATCTTTTAGGTTGAGGATATTGAGCATTGCGGTAACAACACGGCAGTAGCATAGGTAGCAAGCGGGTGGACTGGGTGGACAATGTCCAGGGACCCTGAGGGTGGGGGAGGGCCCAATCAACTCAGAGATGGTAGGTGGAAGGTCTCATCTCATAACCTCTACCTCCCCATGGAGATTAGAGGGCTCTTTGGAAAGTGGGCTTGGGACCCCTCCCTAGTCTCTTGTCCGTGGAGAAACTGGGATCTTGCTTCACATTTCAATTTGTTATACTTTTCTTTGCTAATTTTTCAATTAATATATTTAATCATATTATTTCATATCTGACAGGATATTGTGAATTCATTTACAAAATGTTAATTTTAAGTACCCCCAAAATAGAGCCCAAGCTTGTTTTCATGTTTCCTTCTTGCAAATGCACTTTTCTGTACAGAATCTAGTAATGAACTATACCTATACTTGGCTATTTCAAATGTTTTTAAAATCATCTTGCAAATTACATGCCTTCCAAGAGGCAATTACTAGTCAAAACAGTATCAAGGTCTCTCTTCATTGATAATTCACCAAAAGAATAAGTAATTGCTATGAAACAAAATTTTTCATATGTACAGATCAGGTCTGGTAACATAATTAATTAGCCCAACAAAAATGCAGGCTGCCTGGAAACTTCTCTCTTAAATTTAATTTGACCTGTAGTTTATAACACTAAAACCTGTGAATTTAATCTCTTCAGAAACATATTTTTGTTCCAATTCCAAGGCATCCCACTTAAGTTGCCAAACTTTAAAGTACACTGATGAAGCACAATGTGTGGTATCCTGTACCAAACACAACTTTTAGTTTGAGTATATTGAGCAGTGCGGTAACAACACGGCAGAAGCGTACGTAGCAAGCGGGTGGACTGGGTGGACAATGTCCAGGGACCCTGAGGGTAGGGGTGGCTCAATCAACTCAGAGATGGTAGGTGGAAGGTCTCATCTCATAACCTGTACCTCCCCATGGAGATTAGATGGTTCTTTGCAAAGTGGGCTTGGGGACCCCTCCCTAGTCTCTTGTCCGTGGAGAAACTAGGATCTTGTTACGCATTTCAATTTCTTATAATTTTCTTTGCTAATTTTTCAGTTAATATATTTAATCATATCATTTCATATCTGACAGGATATTGTGAAATCATTCACAAAATGTTAATTTTAAGTACCCCCAAAATAGAGCCCAAGCTTGTTTTCATGTTTCCTTCTTGCAAATGCACTTTTCTGTACAGAAGCTTGCAATGAACTATACCTATACTTGGCTATTTCAAATGTTTTTAAAATCATCTTGCAAATTACATGCCTTCCAAGATGCAATTACTAGTCAAAACAGTATCAAGGTCTTTCTTCATTGATAATTCACCAAAAGAATAAGTAATTGCTATGAAACAAAATTTTTCATATGTACAGATCAGGTCTGGTAACATAATTAATTAGCCCAACAAAAATGCAGGCTGCCTGGAAACTTCTCCCTTAAATTTATTTTGACCTGTAGTTTATAACACTAAAACCTATGTATTTAATCTCTTCAGAAACATATTTTTGTTCCAATTCCAAGGCATCTCCCACTTAGGGGAAACGTCCAAAATAATCGTTCGAACTAGTTCAATTTCGTTCCGCTGCAGCCATGCATTCATGTTCGTTCTACCGTTCATTTTCGTTAAAATACGTTCAATTGCATGCTCATTAACTTCGCACTATTGTTCACTAATCCGCTTAGGTTCCGCGGATTTGACAGTAACGGAAAGATAACAAAGGGAGGGTTTGCAGTGTCCTGCTTTGTGGGTTTTGGAGGTGTGAACAGACCGTAGTTACAAACGGAAATCAATAAACCTGGAAGCTAGTACTTCCATGCAATATAAACTAAAGTGAGCTACTGCGTCGGAAAGCCTAAATCCTATACACAGTCACTCGGCCCGAAAGTCAGTAAGGCTACGTACTATATAGCAGCGCTTTTTATCAACCAACCGTTCGTAAATTTTGCGTTTCGAAAATTTATTTGGTCTTTCACTTACACAATTAATTCTTCCTCTTTTGTAGGAATTAATCTTGCATCGCTGCAACAGCTGATTATGTGTGCTTGTTTTCGTCACTTCTATACGGTATTTATCAATGCCACCTCAAAACTATGAGCAATTTTTTACTACGAGAGCGGGAACAAACGTGTCTTTCCCCACGCAACGAAAAGGACATTGAATGAAAGAAGGCTGTTAGACTCTGGAAGTGCAAAGCAGTTGTAGCTTTGTAGAGGTTTCTGCGCCATTGTAAATATTAGGGAAGCCACTGAAATAATATTATGCGTTGAGATGCATTTCCAACACCACACAACACAAACACAAAGGGTCCCGTCGGCGAGGACTTGGAAATGCTTCCAGCCCAGAAGCATGCAGGGAAACGTTCACCATTCCCTTTGACCCATTCCCCAAGACGGTGGTCCAAAACAATGTTAAGTCCAGACAGTAGCGTAACTCCTATGCGCGTTGAGGGGGCGAATCCCTGGGCACTGCTAGGGGACACCCCCGGGCAGTTCTAGTACCGTACCCACGATGATACTTTGTTTGCAATTCAGCAGTTGTAGTACAGACATATCCCTATTATAATTGTGCAGTATATTTTAGCAACTAAGTCACCCAACTTTCGAACTATAGGCCAACACGATCATCATTCTCCCGTTGAATATGACGACCCGTCATCTTTAAAATGATTAGTTATTTAAAACGGTAAGTAGCCTATTATTTGTAAGTACAAGTGACTTTCAAAACTTAATTTGCTCTGCTGCATCATGTGCACATGATATTTGGTCGGGGACAACCAACCCATTTTTGCCCCTGGGCACCCTGAAACAGTTACGTCACTGAGTCAAGACCTCCCCACTGAGCTGAGATCATCTCCCTACGCCTAGGATTCCCTAAATTATGTTTTTAGTATTGTTTATTGCAACTTAAGCAGTTCTGGTTGAGTAATTTTTGCGTATGACAACGGCATTTTGTTCCTAAGGTGACCCCCCCCCCCCCCACCACAGCATCGATTCACCAACATGCCGGTACAAAATGTGTTTTGGCGTTACTTAAAAAATATTTAGAGAGATTATAGGAAGATGCTAGGCTATCAGTTTCGGCAATTTTTTTCAGCTGAAACACTTTGGTTGGGACTACGGACACGTGACATGACTAGATGAGTAAAATCATTCGACAGGGCCCAACATGATAACCGTAAATTTTCAGTACATTCCCGAAAAAATATTTGTCAAGTTCCCAGGCCATGTGTTATATTCCCAAGATCTTGGAAAAAATCTGGTAAAGCTATAAATAACATTGCGATGATTGCACCCTATTCTCTTCCTGGTATAGGTCAACATAGATGTGCTTAAATAAACATAGCCTAACAGGACTTTCGTCATTACGAAGCATGCTGCCTGGACAAAAATATCGGAGAATGAATTTGCGGCGAAAATACGAATGTATGCAGATTACAGTCATTAACATGTATGAAATATTTAAAATTAACATTCCATGTAAACAGATTCTGAAAAGATGGCCAATGCGCTACTTTTTCGAGCAATTTTCTTTTATCAAAATGGCGACCACGATCGCCGATCGTTGTCCATGTTGCAAGTTACGTGTAGGCTGCATGGCAGGTCTGCCAAGCTACATTAGAGTGTCAATTAGTTTAAAACTGACATACAGAATTAAGAGAATCGCGATGATGCCGCAGATTGAGACGGTTAAAGCTTACACAAAGAGTCTATGGAGGAAGACACTTGTGAGATAATGAAGTATCACGTAGCCTACAGTATCTGCAAACTCGTAATGAAGTATTTAGGCGTTAAGACACCACGAAATGGTAAACGGTAATGTGGTTCTGCAGTCATCTTTCCAGAGATATTGGATCATTTGCCAATATTAAAATAAATAAAGTGGAGGGTAGGGAATTCGTGCAATTCCGACATCTTTTTTTTAAAAAACATTTGCACCCACATCGTACGCGATCGTTTTCATGATTCGCATACGCTATACGGTCATAGCACTAATAAACATTTCAGCTATTTCAACTTTCTGAAATAAGGTAGGCTACCGTAACACAAGGTGTACTAATTTCGTTGGTGCAAGCATGGGCGTCAATCTTTACTCGAATGTGGGGGGGACATGGCCCCTTCTGTCAAAAATTTACTGTGTAAAAATCTTAAGTCAATGGGCGTTTTTCCAAAATGTGGGGGGGGACGTGTCCCCCTGTCCCCCCCCAGGATTGACGCCCATAGGTGCAAGTGATAGGTGCTGACCAGGGGCGTCAATCCGTATTCAAATGTGGGGGGGGTGACGGGGACCTACATGACTTAACACAAACCATTCCCTTTGGTTTTGAAGAGGGGTGTCTTCATATAGGCCCTTTCCTCCCCCTCCCCTCCCCCACCTGGATGACGTCTTCCGATGACCCTAAAAATATGATAGCCTAGTAGTTTGATGAGCCTCCTAAGTGTGGGGGACCCTGGACACGTGCCCTGCTGGCCCATGCTCAAATCCGGCCCTGTCATTTTTCCTTGTTCGCATGCAGTAACCGGCCTGGGGAAATCAAGTTCGCTGAAGACTAACCGTGATTTTAGCCGGTGTATTAGTTGCTAATATAACTAACCGGTTAATGGCACCGCTAGTCTCTTACTTTATAGCCTACTGTAATGTTATCCCACTTTAAAGTGAAATTGTCCCATAAATGTGACATTTCCGAAGTTTGGACCCCCTAAAACAGGACATCTACAAATTGCACAGTTTATTGAGTAAATTACGAAACACATAAACGTTCTCTGTCTACGGACAAGTCATCGGACAGCCTCACCCTTAATCCGGCTTGATGCGCAGACAATAGAAAAATCTCGTCGCATAGCAACGACAACTACTGCTTTTGTTAGGTGTTGCAAGGCTCGGTGTAAGTTGTGGAGGGGTATGGGCTTTATATACAAGAGATTGAAAAGACCGTCACATTCATTATCTATAATTTCAAGATCGAAACATCAGGCATTATCATCGGCGACTCCATGGTCAAATACATGACCCCTGAACGTATCGGCATAGCAAACAGCCTCACAATGAGCTGGCCCAGGACAAGATCGAGTCAACTGCTTCATCTGCTGCAAAACCTCGTATTTAAGTGGCACCTGCGAGAAGTATGATGTGCCGTAGACTATTTAATTCACCCTTCTGTGATAAAATGCCCCTTCTAAAATACATGATACAACAAATAAAACGACATTGAACCTTGGTCAATAGACCGATTTCCTGAGTTTGACCATGAATAGAATCGAAAACTGGAGGAAAGCTTTTGTTGAGCAGTACGGAGCTGTATTTTTGCTTTATTTACCTTGAGCTCTTCGTACGAAACAGTTCAAACAATTAATTCAAGTTATTGAATATTTTATATTTTTCGTTGTTATTGATACTTATCATGGATTTCAAGTGGATGTTTGTGGATGAAGCTTTTGAGGACAGTTCCCAACTATCACATGATTTTGATTATTCGTGGCTTTTTGACGACGATCAGAATCATGAACCTGAGACCAAGCGCCCCCGTGGAAGGCCTTCGTTGTCATCTACACACCCAGATGCCGTTGAAAGGGCTGCTAGTTTTATCCAGCAAAACGGTTTTCAGGCAGATGCGCGTCGAAGGGGCATTACTTCCAGGAGTTCTGGGGTGTCAGTTCAAGACATAGCGGACCACGTGCGCAACGCCGTTCCAGCTTTGAAGGAAACCGGAGTTAGTAAAAGCACCGTGCGACGTTGAATGAAAGCACCACATGAAGGTCGCTTTGCATCAAAACGATATGAAGGACTTATAGATGCGAAAATTCCTTCAAAACGCAATGACTTTAGGGAAGAAAACAGAGATGACCATTTCCACCGCGCTGTAGTCAAGTATATGAGAGAAATGTGTTCTCACTTTCAATCTGAGTGTGTCGTATACAGCTGTGATAACATGAACAAATTGAAAGTAGGAACTCTGGCTGTCTCCAGATATCATCAATTAAACCGTATCTATCCAAGCGAAGATAGGCCGAATTACAGTGACCATGACTTTCCAACCCCTGGATATTTGATTATTCCTAGTGGATATATGAAACTTGAACCAAAAGTGGAAAAGGGAACAATTACAAAAGACTCTATCGGGAGAGATCACATTGAATATCCTGTGACAGGACCCTTAAATATTGTCTTGCACGCCCAACCTTTCGCAAAGGCCACAATATTGAAACCACTGCTTAAGAGTGACGCTAGCCGTGGCCAGTCCTTCGCCGTTTTGATAGCAGATGGCGGGCCCGATTGGAATATTACGTCGCCTTTAACCCAAATAGCGTGTATGAGATTGTGGAAGGACTGCGGTCTGGACGGTTTAGTTTTGACATCTTTTTCAGCTGGTAATTCTGCAATGAACCCAATAGAACATGCATGGGCACCTATTTCAAAATTATTGACAGGGGTTACCCTTCCCGACAAAGTTCCTGGTGAATCACTGCCTCCTTGCAAGCAACGAAACTTATCAGAAGACGAACGAAAAGCTAAAGAAGAAATTGTCTTTAACGAGGCAATGGGTCGAGTGTGCCAGTATTTGCACGGGAAACAATTCGATGGACACGACATTAACTGTAGTTATGTAAAATGTAATGCCCCCCAAAGTGGGTACAAGGACCATGAGGAATTAAGGCAAGCACTTGTTGGACCAGTAGGAAATCTCGAAAACCACCGGTTGCATAACATAAGAAATGATTACACATTTGCAGTTAAACATATGGACCGTCGACTCGCAAGTCTAACGCTTTTGAAATGTAAAGAAAGAACATGTGAACACTGCTCCCTGCAGCTTGTCAAGTCTGTAAAATCGGTCGAATTATTTAGGACCCAGGCAACTTTCCCCTCCCCTCTTGCATGCAAGGAATTCGATGGACACTTTATCACTTTTTTGGAGTATCTGAACCTAAACCAGAATACTGTGGACCTCGATCCTGAAATCGCAATGCCCAAATATAACAATCTTAAACTCGGCAGATGTGAATTTTGTGCGTATTCATTTGCGTCAAAAGCGGACTTGGAAAGACACAAAAAATTAGTGCATTCCAAGAGAGGGCAATACAAAAAGAAGTAACGATGAAACAGGTTTCTTAGATTTCCCATGCATGTGGTGTGTTATATCAGTACCTTGTGATGCTCACGAGTGTCTATATATAGCCTATCACAAATATGCATGGTGAAAGTCTGGTCAGTAACTTCAAGAATTTTTTTAAACACTAATTTTGGAAAACTAATGTGCACTATATCCCCCGGAAAAGGTGAGTTAAAACGACATAAGGAAATTGTGGTAAATTCTCATCATTCGTTTGGAATTTGGACTCTCAGCTGAAGTTTCTGTTGCAGGTAAGTCTGCTTTTCATTTTACCAAGTTTCGTCAAATTGCCATATTAATTTTTTTTTTATATTCCGTACCATGGCCATGGGGGGCTTTTTTCAGGGAGGGCGGTAATTTTTGCCCGACTCCAGACCCAATTTAACTGTCCATTTTTCCTACACATTGCGACGAAATATCTGCCAAATTTAGTCAGGTGTCTGACATTTGGGGGGCGGCTTCCATAGCCCCCCCCCCCGCCCCGCCCCGCGGCCCTTACGGCTCTGTTCCGTACATACATGTGCAATCATTCACAATGGCCCCAACCTCAGAAAACACATAGGCCTACTTAATGTTGTACGGTAGCTTTAGAAAAATTAACACTGAAAGTGGGGAATGTCACTGGAGGGGGGGGGGGCAGGAGAGTTAAGGGGCTGTTTCCTTGTATTCTTACCATAGAGGAGTGAAACGATCTTATAAATCAAGCTTCACTTAAACCCACACAACACACCTTGCTTTGTGCGTGACCTTGTACTTGCACGGTATTTCAATAGCACTAAGTGCAAGTAGGCCTAGAATCAACACAAACTCTTCTAGTTGCAATGTGGTCTGGTATGTCGTGACTCTCCCTTAACCTGCATGGAGGACGTTTTCAGCCATTCAGCTAATCCTAATCTTGCAGTATCCCCGGGCGCAATTGTAGCAAGGGCCGTTACGAAGGCTTTCACGTAAGCTGAGCGTTTCCGAAATTGAAACGAATGTGACTTGTGACGTGTCAGCAGTTTCCCGCGATAGCTTTATCGCGGCGCCATTTTGATAGCTATGAAACATTCATTAAAAGTGCCCAGTATTTAGTTTGAAATGCTTGTTGTAACGACATAATTGACTCAGACATCGCTAGGTGTTCGAATTTTAACGATACAAGTTAGGTGCAAAGTCAACATACAAATATTCCTTCTCGTGCGATTCCGCGAGTTCTCATGCAGTGTTGGTTTAACGTTGCAACAATATGCATTCCTGAGTCGGGCTAGGCTACACAGTCATGGATTGAATGGTTTAATACGTTTTAAGCGTAGCCTACACAGGGACTAGGTGGTCTGGCCCCACTGTACTACCAGATTGCCCAAACCATTTTGCCCCGTTTAGGCCTAGTTGGATTTAAAAGATGAAAGTTTCCAAATGGGCGTCTGATAAGATGTGTGTTGTGATAAATTACAGTCGACGGCGTAAGTCCACTGAGGAAACTACAAATCTTGCAGCGCAGAAACGCAGATCTGAAGCCTTGCCAGGCAATTAAGACCAGGCGCGGATCCAAGCCGGGGGGGGGGGGCTTTCCCAGCCTCAGCCTCCCCTTTTCCGCCACATCAACAATAACAAATACGCGAAAAAATTAGCATAGGCTAATGTTAATCTAGAATATTCAAGGGGGCTTTCAGTCCCCCCCGAAATGTCTGTATCCGCCCCCAAAGAAAGGCCTATAATAGGCCTAGTGTGTGGGGGTTGGGAGGGGGGTGCCTTCCTCGTTAAGCGCTTGTACTTACACACTATCACTCAAGCGGGCTCATTTAGTTGGCGGCATGCCCGCGCGCACGCACGATCGTGTGCAAAGAGGTCGTACCGTGAGAGTTGAACGGGAAAGTGAGGCACGTTATGGGGAGGTTCGATACTTCCCGGGAGAGGAGGACTGGTACATTTCATGGGGCGGGATTTCCTAATGAATGATTAGGGTAGAAGAGATTTTTTTAATTTGATCCACCTCCTCCATAGTGGTGAGCCTGCTAGTAATGCAACGGTCAGGGCCACAGAGGTGCCACCAAAAGGAAAAATATTTTATCTCGTTCCTTATTTAATTTAGCAGCATGAACTGTCATGAGCTCAAAAACAAAACAAAACACACACACACACAAAAAAAAAGAAAAGAAAATAAACTGAGGGAGTAGCAATTCATGTTGCTCTGTTAAACTTCTAAATCATTTAAGGAGTATATAAGCTCACTTGACAAAAATTCGTTTCGGATAATTACCGTGGACCCCAGGGTTAGCCTATCATGAGTCACAGTTTAACCTGCAAGGGCAAGGTAATTTGGGGGTGGGGGGATACATAAAAGATTAATTTTTGGATTTTTGTCCAACACGCATGGCACCCAGGCAGTATTGATCAACGAAACAGGGCACCGAGGCATCTCACGAAATTCAGCCAAAGCACCAAGGCTTTTTTTCGAAATAATATTGAATTGACCAAAAAAAAAAATTGATTCACAGACTATATAGTTTTTATATTAGGCTACAGTATTATCAGACTCATAGAATGGCAACAAATAATTTGCTAGGCCAAGGAAAATGTGTTGACTACAGACATTACTGCGAAGGGCTGAATTCATCATCCAATCCCCACAGTCGACACTCCTCCCCTCCCCTCCCCCTCTCCAACCCGATACTGTACGATACTGTATTCCGCGATAACTTTTGCAAGACGATAAGATAACAAGTACTTCAAAAAAAATGACGATTTCTTGTGACAAAGTGAAATTATTTGCCTTGTGTTGTCTTAATTCTTCTCAATTCTGTCTCCAAAATATGTTGTTATTGAAGACGTTCTTTGTTACATTGAACTGATTTAAAATCAATGAAAGTTCATTTCTCTCCAAATTTGTCCATCGAGGAGAGAGCGAAATGAATTTGGGCAGTCATTCATCGTACGTTTGCTATATATGTCTGTAATGTGCGCAAACAGGCCATATCCATGTTCTGTAACAGACGCTCAAGTGAAACACGATGAGAGCACAGTAAAGTCAAATGCATGTGTAGGTCCGTAATTGTATGCAAACACCCATACATTAGGCTACGTTCCAGCTCTGTAGAGAAGTTTACGTACATCGCAAGAACACAAGACGTGGCATGTGAAGTTCAGTAGTTTTTCGATCGCTGCTTGTGCCGCTTAACGTTTAGTGTCACCTAATATGATGCAGTAGTAATTGTGGGGGGCTTTTAGTGTAAAACATGCATGTTAATTTGTGTGGTGTTATAGTGTACCTTGTACATTTATGATTTACGCAGTGACGGTGTCTAAAACATGGCCCCTGTCCCTCGCGATGTGCACAAAGTTCGACACACTCGATTTCATACTCGACTCGTACGCACGTACGTGTTTATGTATAGGTAATACACAGTAGGATGGTGTTTGATAGACATAGCTGCATTGAAATACTGCTTCGAGTGAACTATCGAAGTGACGTGAAAAGTCGCAGTCTTTGTAGTAATACTGTCAGTATATGTCCCTGCAAAATCAGTGAAATTGCAGGACAACTTGGGGATGCTATGGCTGACCAAGGGTCACCGGCGGCGATTTCAAATGGGGGCAAGGCAGTTCACTGTCGTCGGTTGTCTCGATTTGGGGGGGGGGGGGCATCAGGGCGAATAGGGAAGGCACCGACGGCGTAGACCTACGCCGCCGGTGCCGTCGGCTAGTTTGAGCGCTGGTATCAACCGTCGAGACCACAGTCTTGATGTGTTTTGAAAAACAAAATAGGACCTAGTAGTGAAAATCATGATTATATGCGAAAGAAGAAAACAAGTTAACATTGCAATTGAATGAATGAAAGTAAAATATGCAAAAACGAAAATATGAAGTATCAATCAGCATGTTTTAAGTCATGCATGACAAAGAGCAAGGTAACACAAAACGAACGTAACTGAACGAAGTTGCACTCATGTGAACGTAACAGAACCATGCCAAACGGAAATGAACTCAAAAGGATGCAGCATAACGAAAACTACTGCCGCCGAACGAAAATTGCATGACATGCCATGGAAAGAATAATCACTATCAATCGTAACAGACCTCAAAAAAATGCAAACGAACGAAATTGAACGGAAATAACATCACTCAGGGAAAGATATACTGAGCTCCCAGTCAGATCAATACTCTTTTGTTCCCATTGTTATGCACAGCCATTGCGTTGCTAAGAGGATTAAAATCCTCCCTCTTACGGCGAACGCTTTTGAACGTATCTCTTCTCCGCGGTGCGTTCAAAAGGGTGCATATTCGTTCCTGGAAGTAGTTGGGCATGCATCTGAATGAATCTGAACGAAGCTGCACTCAAATGAACGTAGGTATTTTGGACGTCTCCCCTTAAGTTGCCAAACTGTAAAGTACACTGATGAAGCACAATGTGTGGTATCCTGTGCCGAACACAACTTTTAGGTTGAGTATATTGAGCATTGCGGTGACAAAATGGCAGAAGTGTACGTAGCAAGCGGGTGGACTGGGTGGACAATGTCCATGGACCTTGAGGGTGGGGGGGGGGGCAATCAACTCAGAGATGGTAGGTGGAAGGTCTCATCTCATAACCTGTACCTCCCCATGGAGATTAGATGGTTCTTTGCAAAGTGGGCTTGGGGACCCCTCCCTAGTCTCTTGTCCGTGGAGCTCCTAGGATCTTGCTACACATTTCAATTTGTTACAGTTTTCTTTGCTAATTTTTCAATTAATATATTTAATCATATTATTTCATATCTGACAGGATATTGTGAAATCATTCACAAAATGTTAATTTAAGCACCCCCAAAACAGAGCCCAAGCTTGTTTTCATGTTTCCTCCTTGCAAATGCACTTTTCTGTACAGAAGCTTGCAATGAACTATACCTATACTTGGCTATTTCAAATGTTTTTAAAATCATCTTCCAAATTACATGCCTTCCAAGAGCCAATTACTAGTCAAAACAGTATCAAGGTCTCTCGTCATTGATAATTCACCAAAAGAATAAGTAATTGCTATGAAACAAATTTTTCTATGTACAGATCAGGTCTGGTATTAAACATAATTAATTAGCCCAACAAAAATGCAGGCTGCCTGGAAACTTCTCTCTTAAATTTAATTTGACCTGTAGTTTATAACACTAAAACCTATGTATTTAATCTCTTCAGAAACATATTTTTGTTCCAATTCCAAGGCATCTCCCACTTTAGTTGCCAAACTTTCAAGTACACTGATGAAGCACAATGTGTGGTATCCTGTACCAAACACATCTTTTAGGTTGAGTATGTTGAGCATTGCAGTAACAACATGGCAGTAGCGTATGTACCAAGGGGGTGGACTGGGTGGACAATGTCCAGGGACCCTATTTTGGTTTTGGTTTTTTTTTTTTTTAATATTTTTTACAATATTGCTAGTGTTTCTCCTATTTATATGCTGTAAAATAGGCTTGGGAAGTGCCATTTCCAGCGATCTGGGAGGCACTTTGGGCCAAAATTTTCTTGTGCCTTGCGCCAACCCATGGTGGCGCAAAGCGCTGAGAATCTGTCTATGGGCTTCTCCCCCTTGACATATTCTTGGTTACGCCCTTGATGGTTGGTGATTTTTAATACACTTACGGCAAAAAAAAAGCATTCTGAAAACGCCTTTGTTAGTCCTTCACCCCTTTTGCTATACCTATCAGGGAGGTCTAATATCACCTTCCTGCACAATTAGTCTCCCTCCCGCCCGTTCTCCATTGCTGGAAGCTGTTCATCTGGATTTTCGTTCAAAATTAGTAAAAATACGATAGTTGTAAAGTACTTTATATTAATATTTGGATATCACGTAATAAGCATTATGTCATTGCTCCATTTCATGTACTTTATCCAGAGCTTCTGGAAGGCCCTATACAGGTATCTGCCAGCCTTAGATACCTTTTTATAATGTACAATGAAGGGGAGGAAAAATTCCGTTATAGTCCAACAATGTTTCTGTGGACTCCACGCACGTATTTTTGGATAAAAACGTTGCCAATAGAAGGCGGTAAAGTAGAAAAAAGGGAGTCTTCAGGAGGTTTGTTGACAATGTATTCTTCTCTTAGACAACATGCTCTCCTTTTTCACCTAACCAAACATTAGAATTCACTACATTATGGATATTTTCCAGCTATATATGATCAGCTCCAAAAATTGCAAATGCACTTTTCTGTACAGAAGCTTCCAATGAACTATACCTATACTTGGTTATTTCAAATGTTTTTAAAATCATCTTGCAAATTACATGCCTTCCAAGAGGCAATTACTAGTCAAAACAGTATCAAGGTCTCTCTTCATTGATAATTCACCAAGAGAATAAGTAATTGCTATGAGATCAGGTCTGGTAACATTATTAATTAGCCCAACAAAAATGCAGGCTGCCTGGAAACTTCTCTCCTAAATTTAATTTGACCTGCAGTTTATAATACGGTCATTTTCACAGTAAAGGGTGTAACTTTGCATTTTGGGACATATTGATCAGTTGTGAGCTCAGGAAGTTACAGAATCACAATATTTTCCACCACATAACTCACATGGGTAGGAGCTACCTTGGGTAGCATGCAATTCTTGAGAAGTTACTTCACTCAGTTATGGCAGAGCTATATGTACCCCAAATTTGACCTCTTTTGTGATAAAATTATGGCATCATTTTTTCAAAGTCATGTTCCTATTATAATCACTTTATGGATTATTTGTGTTATGCTTTCTTTGTAAGAACATGCCCTGTGGAAACTACAGAATTAGTATAAGTTGTGACTCTCATTTCAATTTTGAGAATGGGATGTTAATATGTGTCGTTTCGGAGCCTTCATTTTCCGTTAACATTTGTTAACAAACATTTCATTATAGTGACAATGATACTTTACTACTTTTCAGCTCTCCAATCATTCTTTATGTAACATTTTATAACAGTACTCTCAGTTGGAGTGTAACTTTACCAGATCCTGGGACTGTCATGAATTTTGCGACTGCCAAACTCAAAAGAGTGAATTTTCCGTTAACAGTTTTGAAGCCTCCGAAACAAACTGTTTGGCCATCATGTATTAACAGGAATAACAAAACTATTCTACTTTACTTATAGAAATGTAGCAGTGAAGCTCTCTGTTCACTCATTCATAAATAGTTGAAATTTGCCCCATCGTTCTGAAAAATGGGGTGATACCGACTTTCCGTTAACACTTGAAGCCTCCGAAACACAATGAAGCCTTGGAAACAACAATAAGTTTAATATTGATCTTTCCACATTTTTAGTAATATGTTTCATTCTGAATTTGCATTTAAAACATCAGCAGAGAGGTGAATTCTGACACAACAACAGAATAAACCACATTTTAGAATACATGTTTGATAGACTCATCAATAACTGTAAAAACTTGTTTCAGAGACTTCATAGATATGTTAACATCAAAATTCCTGCAAGTTTGTACTTGAAATTAGCAGTGATTTACTTTTTTTGTTTCATGTTCTGGTACTACACACTGGAAAGTGCAGGAAACCATTGGGAGTTACTACAGAAGCTGTGTTAATAAGTAATTTCAACTGATATAGCATGATAAATTGATATTTTCCAAAGAGTCAAAGTACTATCAGTCATCTTCTCACAGTTATGAAATTACAAATCTGAATTATTATTTAAAATAATGGGAATACAAGTATTACTATAAAAGCCTACAAAGTTGCCAGCAATAAGCTATTAGAATTTGGGAATACTGTACATCTTGCCATGAAGTGTAAGGTACCCCAAATACTTGTTGACTTGTTTCGGAGGCTTCATTTTATGTTAACAAATTCTAAAGGGTTTTTTTAGGCTCAGCCTGTGAATAGATGAAATTCTCTCACCATCATCGCCCCCCCCCCCCCCCCGATTTCTCTTCACTAAAGGTCCAAGATCTGAAACTGCTGGTTTTGAAGATTCAAGTACATTGTGCATCATGCCAGTTGGGTCTCAAATGAAAGACAGTATTCTTCATTATAATTTCATGAGGTGAAACGAGGTGGGGTGGGCAGTTTACTATCTGATGTTACCAAGTCATTGAACTGTTATATTTTTTAGGAAAAAATACCTGATCATGTTGTAATATATGATACAAGGATTCTGAGATTGACAATTAAGAGGTTTTTGAAAACCAACTAGACCAGTTTCTGTTCTTTGTGCTGTAGGCAGAACAGCATCAGTAGTAGCCTTTATACACCAAGGCACAGTTTGTCAAGTTTTATTATGCAGCTATGAGCACATCAAGCAAGACAGCATAATTTTTTTCTGTTTTGTATGACTCCTGGTCTGGGGAAATCTTTGATTTTATAAGAAAGTCTTTGAGATTTGGTGCCCTTTTATATAGGCTATAGTAGGATGGTTGGGAAACAGAAGGGCCAGTTACTTGTCACTTGCATTTATATTCCAGTGCTTTAATCTATTTATAATCAATGCCGTTAGTGGCCGAGGCTATCTCTTTAGGCGAATAGTTTCTTGTAAGAAGTTTCTCTGCAAAGGAGTTTCTTTTATCTAGAAAATCGTTCTTGTTACTTCAAGTTCTAGCATACAGTATCTTAGTACTTCACCCTTTAAGAAGCCTTTAAAAGTGGCTAGTGGGTGTGCATAATTTCCATTGAGGTATTGAAAGGTTTCGGTGGGCTAAGTCTAGACTTTTGTGTCAAGAATGCCAGTAGACTGAATTTAGTACCTTTGAAGAATTTTAGATCTAGGCACGTACAGGTAACCTTGTTGTCAGAGACTTCCATGGTGAATTTCAGAGAATGAATTTGACTTATTTTTGCCACCAAACTCGAAAATTCAAGTATTATTCCCTTATAAAGCATTTCTGTAGAATGTCATCCTTGTAACAAAGCCATTTTGAATCTGTCAGTATGATTTTATTTTCAGTTACTCTATGCATGACAATATCGCAGATTTCAGGTGAAGATTGGCTGCCCATATAGTGCCATCCAACTTTTTGTAGGAAAAATTGGCCATTACACTCAAAACAGTTCCTTCCAAGGACCAGTTTTTTGAGAGCGCGAAGGGAAGTAGGGGATATACAGTAGGTTTAATCCAGTACAGGTTTTCAGGTGCTTTTTCAAAGGCTTCTTGGGATGAATTTAGTGCCTCTTCTTGTGGAGTATTTGTATACATGAATATCCTCAGCATGGATACCACAACCTACATGAAGCAATTGTCTTCATTTGAAGACTATCTTGAAGCTACGTTAATTGAAATAGCAAGTCCACCCATCAGCAATGCTAAAAGCAACATAAGCAAAGCAGAATTACTGTACATGTGCTTAAAGCAATTTGGAATGATTGTTTCCTAGTACTTAAGCCATTTGACAAAGGCAGAGGTATTGCTATTTTTAATTATTCAGATTATAAAGTCTAAATCGAAATGCCACTTGCAAAGTCACCATTATGAAAGACATCTTAGCCCATGGAACCACAAAATCCGTACCCCAGTTCTAAGTGTGATACCTAAACGTCATAAAGCACCACGAGTTAATTTCAAAATTCGCTGTAAGACCTAGCATTAGCGGGAATGGATCCCCTACCGAAAAAATATCCAACTTCGTGTACTATTTTCTGCTTCCTGTTGTCTTGCAACAAAGCACTTATGTAAAAGACACCAACCATATTTTAGAAATACTGGAAGCCATCCCCCTTCCCAGAGATATACTTCTTGCAACACTCAACGTGGTATCCATGTAAATAAATATTACACAAGAGGAGGCACTAAATACATCCCAAGAAGCCTTTGAAAAAGCACCTAAAAACCTGTACAGGGTAAAACCTATATCCCCTACTTCCCTTCGTGGTGGCAATAAATCAAATTCAAGGTAACAAGGTTACATACCTAGATTTTAAATTCTTTAAGGTACTAAAAATTATAATCTAGTGGCATTCTTGACACGAAAGTCTAGACTTAGCCCACTGAAACCTTTCAATACCTCGATCCACATTCTGCACACCCACTAGCCATGTTAAAGGCTTCTTAAAGAGTGAAGTACAGTAAAACCCCGTTTATCCGAACACATCGGGACCAAAGGTTGTTTGGATAACGAAAAAGTTCGGATAAACGGGGTTCCAAGTTTTTGCCTTAAATACGGTACACTGGGTCCATATAAGACAGTGTGTCAACACATTTCAAAAATAATTCCAAAAAGGCTTAAAATTGCAGACAAAACCCCCCAGAATATTTCGTTTCTATTTTTTGTGACCGATGATATGACAAATAAATTTTAAGACGTCTAAAACAGAGAGATTTTATTCCAAAAATTTGAGCCTTCGCTCGACTGAATGACCAATGCTTTCTACACACTAAATGAATGTGTGTGCTGAAGAAAAGTTGTAACGATCTGGAGAGGTATCTAGAGTATAAATTCTGCAAAAATTTCAAAAAATGTTAGAGACACATGTGTAGGAGACTGTCAAACAGCAGTTCACAATGTTTTTGTAAGGTCTACTTTCATTATTTTTAGGTATGAAGCTCACTACATTACTAACTTTTCAGATTTAGTGAAACTAAGACTTAGCTAGCCAAACGTATTTTTGTATGAGCGGATATTGAGCCTATACCGACTCATGGCTCCTAACAAGAATTTCAAAGCAAATACATACGATATTTCTTCCAAATTTGACAAAGAGGTAACAGATTGTTTTCTATGTCCACATGTTGGCTGTTTTAGCCATCGTGACATCTTTCCATTACTTGTCCCGAGAAAAACTAGTGCATTTCTGCAAAAATTTATGTGGAATTTTGCCTTGTAAAGCACTTAAAACTTGGTGTATACTTCTGTAATTGTGTTGACTATTATTGTTGTTAAATCTGACGGCTAGTTTGGATAAAAGGGTTTCGGATAAACGGGGTTTAACTGTACTAAGATACACTAGAATATGCAGTAACAAGAATGATTTTCTAGATCAGTGGTTCTTAACCGGTGGGTATTTACCCCCTAGGAAGTAATTTTGGTATCTCAGGTGGGTAATTATTGACCACCCATCCTGTCCAGTATCCTTTTTTTTAACTATTCCAGTTCTGTAAGATTACTCTCAAGTCCGACGATATGACACTGTGGTGAAGGGAAGTACTGAGCAGTAGTACGATAACGATGCCAGACCATTTTAGTGTACTCACATATTTGGGCGATGACTGAGTTCTTAGGACCGCGTTATGAAAAAGTAAAGGACTATTCATTGGAACATTGTCTCCAGATTAAAGTTAGGGTACTGTAGGACAACAAGTTAGGGTCTGTTTTCCAGGGATATTGGGAACTGTTCTTTCAGTGTCATCAAGTTATTTATACCAGGTTATGACCATAAAGCGGTCCTAAAGGTCATTGTCATTGTCCACAGGTATTCTCTTTGCTATGAATGTGAACTATGGAGAAAGCCACTATTGATATATGTTAGGAGGGGGAAATACATACGGTGGCTGATTGGAAAGGGGGGAATGGGACGGGGTGGCTGACTGGAAAAGGGGAAATGGGATGCAAAAGGTTAAGAACCACTGCTCTACATAAAAGAAACTCCTTTACAGAGAAACTTCTTACAAGTAACTATTCGACCACAGAGAAAGCCTCAGCAACTAACGGTATTGATTTTAAACAAAAAATAAATCTCTTTGCAGCTAAAAATATGCCAACAGCACCACCACTCGTTTTCAAAACAACCTTCACTCGACACATCAAAACTAAGGCACCTAAAGCAAGCTTTAATAAATATAATTACAGGTGACCAGCAACTGTCCTGTCTGTTTCCAGACCATCCTACGTATAAGCCCATAACCTATACAAGGGCACCAAATCTCAAAGATTTACTTTTAAAATCAAGGTTTTCCCCAGACCAGGAGTCAACAAATTGGAAGAAAGTTATGGCGTTATCTAGCTTGATGCACTCATAGCTGCATTATAAAACTTAACAAACCCTGCCTTGGTATTTAAAGGCTACTACTGATGATGTTCTGCCGACAATGCGAAGAACAGAAACCGGTCTAGTTGGTTTTCATGAAACCTCTTAATTGTCAATCTCAGAACAACTCACTTTCCTCGAAAAGAGTGGAATTCCACACAGCTTTTGCTTGTATCATGTATAACATTACTGGGTAATTTTCCCTACAAACTATATTACAGTTCGCCGACTTGGTAACGTCAGATAGTGAACCGCCTAACCCTCTTTCACAATGTTTATTGCATATTACTGTAACATTTATGAAGTCCCTGAAATATGGGTGAATGTTAACCATGATGCCTTTAAAAACATGTTTCAGAAAGAATACACTGTATGTTTATTCTGTTGTGATTATAGTGAAATTTTCATTATTGTTAGCAGCAAAATAAAGTTTGATTTTATTCACTATTTTACCTCAGTAATGGACAACATATAGTGTGTTAACAGTTATGAAGTCTCTGAAACATGAGTGAATGTTATTAACCTTGGCACCTTTGAACATGCGTTCCAGAAAGAATATGCTTAATCTGTGGCATTATGATTAGTGAAATTTCATTTTAAATTGTAGTACTGAGTAACTTTAATGGTTAACATGCTGACATTGCCATAAATGGAATTACCCATTCATTGCAATTGTTGACTGCTGCTAACAATCAAGAAATGTGTTGATACAGTAATAAGTAACATGTAATTTGTTTGTAACAAATGTTGAAAGTGTTGAGTTTATGATATAATATGTTTTTGAAAGTTAAGTTAAATTTTATTGGTGGTCTTTTGACTTTTGTACCATGTTAACCATTTTGAAGCCTCCGAAACATATCATATTGTTAACTGAAGCCTCCGAAACACATTATCCTGAAAATAGAAGTTTGGTAAAACAAATACAATTTCTCTGGAATTTGTGTGGATGAGTAACCCTACGGTACAGGTGTCATATACCCCTGCTTTGAATCTACATTCCCTCTCAGGTCATGTAATGAACACAAAAAATGTTTTGCAAGGGTCAGGTTTTCATCCAAATTCAAACTTACCATTAAAATATTTAAGTGACCGGACCAGTTTGAATAGAGATGATTCCTTGCCCTATGAAGTACATACTAATGTCAACTGAGAAATACCAACTGTGGTATATTATCTCTGTAAAGGCTGTTCACTGAGCCCTGAAATATTAATGTTTTTTTTTATCAAAGTTCCCCTATTTTCCTGGGTAGGACAAATTTTCTCACATATTACGAAAGAGTTTAAGCTCCAGAACTTGTTTTTTCCAATAATTTAGACCTTTCTGCACATGACTACAGTTGAAATTTTTATGAGACTCCATTTTGAAATTTTGGTGTCAAAAATCAAAAGTTACACCCTTTACCGTGAAAATGACCATACACTAAAACCGACTGCATGTATTTAATCTCTTCAGAAACATATTTTTGTTCCAATTCCAAGGCATCCTCCTTAAGTTGTCAAACTTTAAAGTACACTGATAAAGCACAATGTGTGGTATCCTATGCCAAACACATCTTTTAGGTTGAGTATGTTGAGCATTGTGGTAACAACACGGCAGTAGCATATGTAGCTAGGGGGTGGACTGGGTGGACATTGTACAGGGAATCTAAGGGTTGGGGGGGCCCAATCAACTCAGAGATGGTAGGTGGAAGGTCTCATCTCATAACCTGTACCTCCCCATGGAGATTAGACGGTTCTTTGCAAAGAAGGCTTGGTCCCCCCTGCCTAGTTTCTTGTCAGTGGAGCCCCTAGGATCTTGCTATGCATTTCCATTTGTTATAATTTTCTTTGCTTATTTTTCAATTAATATACTTAATCATATTATTTCATATCTGACAGGGTATTGTGAAATCATTCACAAAATGTTAATTTTAAGTACCCCCAAAATAGACCCCAAGCTTGTTTTCATGTTTCCTTCTTGCAAATGCACTTTTCTGTACAAAAGCTTGCATATGAACTATACCTATACTTGGCAATTTCAAATATTTTCAAAATCATTTTGCAAATTACATGCCTTTCAAGAGGCAATTACTAGTCAAAACAGTATCAAGGTCTCTCTTCATTGATAATTCACCAAAAAAAGAAGTAATTGCTATGAAACAAAATTTTTTATATGTACAGATCAGGTCTGGTAACGTAATTAATTAGCCCAACAAAAATGCAGGCTGCCTGGAAACTTCTCTCTTAAATTTAATTTGACCTGTAGTTTACAATACACTAAAACCTATGTATTTAATCTCTTCAGAAACATATTTTTGTTTCAATTCCAAGGCATCCCACTTAAGTTGCCAAACTTTAAAGTACACTGATGAAGCACAATGTGTGGTATCCTGTGCCAAACACAACTTTTAGGTTGAGGATATTGAGCATTCCCGTACCAACTAGGCAGTAGCGTACGTAGCAAGCGGGTGGACTGGGTGGACAATGTCCAGGGACCCTGAGGGTAGGGGGGCCCAATCAACTCAGAGATGGTAGGTGGAAGGTCTCATCTCATAACCTGTACCTCCCCATGGAGATTAGACGGTTCTTTGCAAAGTGGACTTGGGGACCCCTCCCTAGTCTCTTGTCCGTGGAGCCCCTAAGATCTTGCTACACATTTCAATTTGTTATAATTTTCTTTGCTTATTTTTCAATTAATATAATCACATTATTTCATATCTGACAGGATATTGTGAAATCATTCATTAAATGTTAATTTTAAGTACCCCCAAAAAAGACCCCAAGCTTGTTTTCATGTTTCCTTCTTGCAAATGCACTTTTCTGTACAAAAGCTTGCAATGAACTATACCTATACTTGGCAATTTCAAATATTTTCAAAATCATTTTGCAAATTACATGCCTTTCAAGAGGCAATTACTAGTCAAAACAGTACCAAGGTCTCTCTTCATTGATAATTCACCAGAAAAAGAAGTAATTGCTATGAAACAAAATTTTTTATATGTACAGATCAGGTCTGGTAACGTAATTAATTAGCCCAACAAAAATGCAGGCTGCCTGGAAACTTCTCTCTTAAATTTAATTTGACCTGTAGTTTTTAATACACTAAAACCTATGTATTTAATCTCTTCAGAAACATATTTTTGTTTCAATTCCAAGGCATCCCACTTAAGTTGCCAAACTTTCAAGTACACTGATGAAGCACAATTTGTGGTATCCTGTACCAAACACATATTTCAGGCTGAGTATGTTGAGCATTGCGGTGACAACACGGCAGTAGCGTACGTAGCAAGAGGGTGGACTGGGTGGATAATGTCCAGGGATCCTGAGGGTTGAAGGGGCCCAATCGACTCAGAGATGGTAGGTGGAAGGTCTCATCTCATAACCTGTACCTCCCCATGGAGATTAGACGGTTCTTTGCAAAGAAGGCTTGGTACCCCCTGCCTAGTTTCTTGTCAGTGGAGCCCCTAGGATCTTGCTATGCATTTCCATTTGTTATAATTTTCTTTGCTTATTTTTCAATTAATATACTTAATCATATTATTTCATATCTGACAGGATATTGTGAAATCATTCACAAAATGTTAATTTTAAGTACCCCCAAAATAGACCCCAAGCTTGTTTTCATGTTTCCTTCTTGCAAATGCACTTTTCTGTACAGAAGCTAGTAATGAACTATACCTATACTTGGCTATATTTCAAATGTTTTTAAAATCATCTTCCAAATTACATGCCTTCCAAGAGCCAATTACTAGTCAAAAGAGTGTCAAGGTCTCTCTTCATTGATAATTCACCAAAAAAAGAAGTAATTGCTATGAAAAATATTTTTTTATATGTACAGATCTGGTCTGGTATAATAATTAATTAGCCCAACAAAAATGCAGGCTACATGGAAACTTCTCTCTTAAATTTAATTTGACCTGTAGTTTACAATACACTTAAACCTATGTATTTAATCTCTTCAGAAACATAGTTTTGTTTCAATTCCAAGGCATCCCACTTAAGTTGCCAAACTTTAAAGTACACTGATCTAGCACAATGTGTGGTATCCTGTACCAAACATCTTTTAGGTTGAGGATATTGAGCATTGCGGTAACAACATGGCAGAAGCGTACGTAGCAAGCGGGTGGACTGGGTGGACAATGTCCAGGGACCCTGAGGGTGAGGGGGGCAATCAACTCAGAGATGGTAGGTGGAAGGTCTCATCTCATAACCTGTACCTCCCCATGGAGATTAGACGGTTCTTTGCAAAGTGGGCTTGGGGACCCCTCCCTAGTCTCTTGTCCATGAAGCCCCTAGGATGTTGCTACACATTTCGATTTGTTATAATTTTCTTTGCTTATTTTTCAATTAATATATTTAATCATATCATTTCACATCTGACAGGATATTGTGAAATCATTCACAAAATGTTAATTTTAAGTACCCCCAAAATAGAGCCCAAGCTTGTTTTCATGTTTCCTTCTTGCAAATGCACTTTTCTGTACAGAATCTAGTAATGAACTATACCTATACTTGGCTATTTCAAATGTTTTCAAAATCATCTTGCAAATTACATGCCTTCCAAGAGGCAATTACTAGTCAAAACAGTATCAAGGTCTCTCTTCATTGATAATTCACCAAAAGAAGAAGTAATTACTATGAAAAAAATTTTTTTAACTGTACAGATCAGGTCTGGTAACATAATTAATTAGCCCAACAAAAATACAGGCTGCATGGAAACTTCTCTCTTAAATTTAATTTGAAATGCAGTTTGTAATACACTAAAACCTAGGTATTTAATCTCTTCTGAAACATATTTTTGTTCCAATTCCAAGGCATCCGACTTAAGTTACCAAACTTAAAATTACACTGATGAAGCACAATGTGTGGTATCCTGTACCAAACACATCTTTCAGGTTGAGTATGTTGAGCATTGCGGAAACAACACGGCAGTAGCATACGCAGCAAGCGGGTGGACTGGGTGGACAATGTCCATGGACCTTGAGGGTGGGGGGGGGGGGGCCCAATCAACTCAGAGATGGTAGGTGGAAGGTCTCATCTCATAACCTGTACCTCCCCATGGAGATTAGACGGTTCTTTGGAAAGTAGGCTTGGGACCCCTCCCTAGTCTCTTGTCCGTGGAGCCCCTAGGATCCTGTTACACATTTGAATTTGTTATACTTTTCTTTGCTTATTTTTCAATTAATATATTTAATCACATTATTTCATATCTGACAGGATATTGTGAAATCATTCATTAAATGTTAATTTTAAGTACCCCCAAAATAGACCCCAAGCTTGTTTTCATGTTTCCTTCTTGCAAATGCACTTTCTGTACAGAAGCTTGCAATGAACTATACCTATACTTGGCAGTTTCAAATGTTTTTAAAATCATCTTGCAAATTACATGCCTTCCAAGAGGCAATTACTAGTCAAAACAGTATCAAGGTCTCTCTTCATTGATAATTCACCAAAGGAATAAGTAATTGCTATGAAACAAAATTTTTCATATGTACAGATCAGGTCTGGTAAAGTAATTAATTAGCCCAACAAAATTGCAGGCTACCTGGAAACTTTTCTCTTAAATTTAATTTGACCTGTAGTTTATAACACTAAAACCTATGTATTTAATCTCTTCTGAAATATATTTTTGTTCCAATTCCAAGGCATCCCACTTAAGTTGCTAAACTTCAAAGTACACTGTTGAAGCACAATGTGTGGTATCCTGTACCAAACACAACTTTTAGGTTGAGGATATTGAGTATTGCGGTAACAACACGGCAGTAGCGTACGTAGCAAGCGGGTGGACTGGGTGGACAATGTCCGGGACCCTGAGGGTAGGGGGGCCCCAATCAACACAGAGATGGTAGGTGGAAGGTCTCATCTCATAACCTGTACCTCCCCATGGAGATTAGAGGGTTCTTTGGAAAGTGGGCTTGGGATCCCTCCCTAAATATATTGTGATATTGTGAAATCATTCACAAAATGTTAATTTAAAGTACCCCCAAAATAGAGCCCAAGCTTGTTTTCATTTACATACATACATTTCTCTGTGTATTATCCGAAATACTTGACGCACCCTTCTGCTCTCTTGGGAAGCAAACGCACTAGTTGATTTCCCGTTGTGAGGGAGTAAGAAATTAAACGCGCATATAAAAGTGCGTTACTTAAAGATATAGGAACTGACTAATGAATGTAGGCGAATAAGTGTATGAACTTTAAACCAGTCATTGTGCGTTCATGTTCAAGTGTACTTATTTGTAATGCTGTCAGGAAGAATTAAACTTCTTGTGCAGAATTTAGTGTTGAGGAATGAATACTTCTTCCATTACAATGTTCCGAAATAGTATTAATACTCTTGTAAGACATTCATTTCCCTGTAGCCTGTGCTTTTTTAAAACTGCTGAACAGTGATCACCACTTCTGCCCCATATTTTGGGCTCCATGGGGAGTCAACACGCCATTCTAAATTTGGAATCTATGCTTGTAATATTTTTGGTACTGACTGTCCATTCCAATGATGTGCATGCTAACACGAGCAAGCATGCACATCGTATTATGTGCACATATTTTCTGTATAGAGCACTGAAGGCGTTCTTTTTGCACAACAACAAAAGGGCGCATGAAGGGAAACTAGTACACATGCAGATGCCTCAAACACGGTCACACTGATCTGTTTATGTATGTATGTTGATCCTACACATAGATCAGTGCGCCAAGAGGGCGGTCGCCCCCCTCCCACAAAGCCTCCAAAGGCCTAGCTCTGTCGAAAATTTCTAGTCTCTGTCGGAATTTTTTACCACCTTAATTTAAATTTCTAACAACGGAAAATAGTTGCTCAAATTATATTCTTAGGGGTTTACTTACAACACTTATTACGTTTTAAAGCAGAATTACACATCAAAATACTGACAAGTCCTGGAAATGTCATTTAAGGCAATCTCGGAGATATTTTAATCTAATTTTTTCCGCGTGCTACATGCCAGATGATGGTGGCGCAATGCTTAGATAGTATCAAAGATACTATAAGCATAGATTCCACACTCCTATACCTACACTTTTACAGAAATCGACTCCTCATGGAGAGGCAAATATCGGGGCGGAAGTGTGGAATTGACAAGTGCGCCGTTCTATTCCACGATCTGCGTACCGAAAAAAGAACGCGTTACGGACAATACCATTGTTATAAAAAGGTTGACCCATGTGCGCTTTGACAGAGCGTTTCATACGCGCAATATACCTTTCTCTGTGCATTTATCTAAATGCACAGAGAAACTCACTTCTGCGCACTTAAAAAAGAGCACGCTAATTGCGTTCCCGTCAAATGCTTGTAAGAAGTTGACGCACAATTTTAACAGCGTTTTTGACGAGACCATGGTAACTGACCTATTTATAGATTGCGGACTTCAAAACAGTCATTGTGCGTTCATGACAGAGTGTTTGCTTGACATGGCATGGGGAAGAGGCATAACTTGTCTGTGAATTGAATATATTGAGGAGTGATTATTTCTCAGATTTGAGAATGTTCCGAATTAACATGTAATTACACTTGCGCAATCTGTCTAACTGTTTTCAAAATGACTGAACAGTGATCAGCACTTCCGCCCTGATATTTTGGCCTCCATGAAGAGTCAGCGCGCCATTTTAAGATTGGAATCTATGCTTATAACATCTTTGGATAGTACATCATTACTTCAAGATAATAATTTGTCGGAAATTTTGGCTTTCCCCCCTTCCCCACAAAAAATATCTAGCTACGCCACTGCAGTGCACCATCCGTGATTGGCGCATTGTGTGTTATCTTTTCAAAGATATAGACCTTATATGCATATGATGTCACAAAGGAGAAAGTGTGCTCCCTCATTAGGAGGAAAATGGAGGAAAAGTGCATATCATTGCAAGTTACACTAATAAATGCAGACAGCTGATTTGTAACCAATTGTACACGTGCGTAAGTCTACTATACGTGCGGCGAAATCTAGGCCGTGAGGGCACGTTTCAGACGTGTGCTACATTGTTTTCACCCAAAATGACGTCAGTGTGATGTCAATGCATAAGGTCTATTATAAGTATAGATGCCAAAGTCCTATACCTACACTGTTACAGAGATTGAATCCTCATGGAGACGCAAATATGGGAGTGGAAGTGTGGATTTGACATACCCGCTTTTTTATTCGGTGATGTGCGTTTAATAATAGGTATGCGCAGGAAATTTCCTTCCTAAAATAGCGTGGCTTGCTTGAGGATTGTGTACGCGCAGGATAACATTCTCTGTGTTTTATCCCGAATACTTGACTTGACCATGAGAAGTTGCTCCCACAGAAGACACAGTCGTACAATCCAATAAAATACCCGTCATCCTAAAGTATATCTAGTCATAAAGCAGAGCTGATAAACAAGGTGTTCCCTATTTGCACCCACTCCCTACTTGACTAAGTTTTATTGACCTTACAGATCGTTACACAATTATTTCACTTTGTTTACCAAGTTGCTGCCAGTCACAGAATTCTGTGGTGCTAACTGTGTTGACGGTAGGGAGTAAGTTTGATAGCTGTCGAACAGCTGTCGCTCAGCTGTCATGTTGTTGTGATTTATTGCTAAGTTTTTTCTATCATTTTTAATGTTCTGGGGGCTTGAATTTGACAAAAAATTATATCGAGGAAGGTGTAAATTTTACACAGAATCTGATTTTTAGAATAATTTTATTGAAAAATGTCTACTTTTGAAGAAAACCCTGTCTAACAATATACCCACTACAAGTAAAACTTGAAAAGTCCATAAAATTAAGTGGCAGTGAAGGACATATTCTCCCAATTTGTTGCCAGACTTTCCCTATTCATTGCCAACTCTCACGACCGTCGGTTCTGTGGGATCATCTTGGCATGACACTTTTGCGTGCTCCGGAAACAAATGCGCTCGTTGATTTTCCATTGTGAGTGCCTAAGATATTAAAGGTTCATTTAAAAGTGACGTGTTACCTGAAGATTCAATAACAACTGACCAATAAATAAGCCCATGAACTGAGCTTCAAACGTGCCATTGTGCGTACATTTTCAAGTGCACTTAATGCAATGCAAAATGCAAGGAAGAAATAAAGTTCTTCTTTTAAGTGAAATCTATTGAGGAGTGATACACCTTAAATTTACAATGTTTCAAAAATAACAAGTGTTCATACTTTTGTAAGACATCTGTCTGTTTGCTTTCAAAACGACTGAACAGAGCATGACCGGCACTTCCGGCCCAATATTGTGGCTCCATGGGGAGTCAACGCACCATTTTAAGTTTGGAATCTATGTCATAACATCTTTGTATCTTTCCATTTAGCGCACACCCTATTTACAATTAGTGCTATCATGAAGTCTGTAGGCCAATGGAGTTTTAGATTCGTATCCCTGGGGTTGGATTTACTTGTAAACCCAAAGGTAATAATAAGTAAAGATACTCATCGTTTTTGTCACACATTAGTACATTTGCGTCAGATACTGTGATGTGTAGCCATTTCATTAAGTTGCTAAGGCAATCCATGTACTAGACACAGTGCAATGATGTGGATGAGAGCTAATGCGTGATTGTGCGAATTAAAGCATTAGAGGCCGAAGAGGCGTTAAAGACACGCTACAGGTGTAGGGCGCGTTACCATGCCCACATTGGTCAGTGTTATATTATTTCCGAAGGTGACCTACATAACGTGACCTCCCATTCGGGTTCAATTTTGCTCGGTATAGATAGTTCTCAGGTGACGCCATAGGAGCTTTTCACCTGTATTATTTCAGCCATGTCTGAGGGCAACCCCAGCATGTGTGTACAGGCTTGCCCTCAGACGGTTGCTAACCCCTAGCTGTGACGTCACTGAGGACTATCTATATTCCACAAATAGAACAGGATATATATTGCTCTGTGATTCCACATTGATGTGCGTCCTCTAGTTATGCGGCTCAGCACAGTGCCTGTGCTGGCGATGAGATCAGCAGCTCCGTGGATTGCCCTCTTGTATTTTGATTTTCGTCACTTTTAGTGTGTATGTGTCCAAGTTTTTTTTGTTAATATCTCCTAGATGGAATAGCCGATTTTCTTCAAACTTTATGGGAAGATGCTCTAGGTAGATTCCCCGTGCTTCACCAATTTCCGGAAGAAAAGGTTAAAGGCCAGAGGTCAAAGGTCAAATTTATGTGAAAATGACTATGTTTACACTAACTCCAAGGAGAAACATCATATTGACATGAAACTTCACATACAAATAAAAGTAGCCAGTGCTGCCAAAATATGTGGTTACCATGGTAAGCAAGGTCAAAGGTCACGTAAAGGAGGGAAAATACATATTTTAAGCGAAAATCTGTGACATAAACTCCTCCTTGTGAGGGGGACAGATTCTTTTGAAACTTGGTGGGTAGGTACCGCACTGTATGAACTTGTGTCTCATAGACCCCCGGCAGAAAAGGTTAAAAGTCAAAGGTCAAAGGTCAAACTTTGTGAAAAATCACAATTTTTAGTATTTTTAAGATAATTCCAGAAAGAAACATCCCTTTGACTTGATACTTCACACAATTAGTAAACATCTCAAGTACTACAAAAATATATGGTTCCCATGGCAACTACTGTCAAAGGTCACGTGAAAAAAGTCAAAAATAAATTTTCTTATTTTGAAAACCGTTACTAAGCAGCTAGGACGATTCCCTTGAAATTTGTAGGGGAGGTACCCCAGTGTGTCAACTTTCAAGTTGTCTCCTAGACCCTCGGAAGTGAAGGTCAAAGGTCAGAGGTCGAAGGTCAACTTTTGTGAAAAAATCACATTTTTTTGTCTTTATAGTATCATTCAAAAGCAAATATTCCACTACAATGAAACTGCACACACCTGACAAACGTATTAAGCACTAACAAAATACAAGGTTGGCATGGCAACCGAGGTCAAAGGTCATTTGACAGAAGGTCAAATGTACATTTTTTTATTTTGAAAACTACTGCGAAACTGGCTGAGCTTATTCTCTTGAAACTTGGTGGGAAGATACCCAAGGGTAAGAAAAGATGTACTCTCAGTTGGGAAGTAAAGATCAAACGTCACAGGTAAACAATAGCTGGGGTGCCTGCGAGTGGTAAACACACAAAATAGACTATATTTTTCTAAGTATGAATCATAAACTTATACTTAACGCGAACTATACCGCACGTTAAAAAAACGAATGCACAAATTGCTTCCTCGTAGAAAGCACATAGTAAGAAACCAACGCGCGACCTTAGTGAGTGGTCTAGCGTATTTTTATTGTAGAGTGTGTGACCGCTGAGTAGAGCTTCGCCGGTACATGATGACTGCTTAACACTGGTGATAGCAACGTAAGTGAACAAAACACATTGTAGGTGCGTTTGTTACCAGTACTGGCTCTCCGTTCCAATAATGTGTATGCTAACTGGCGCAAGCATGCATATCATATATTATGAGCACAGCTTTTCTGTATAGCGCACTGAATCCGTCCGTTTTGCACAACAAAGGGGCGCGTGGAGACACAAATATCCGGGCGGAATTGTGGATTTGATATACACACCTTTCTATTCTGTTAAGTGTGTATAATAGGCACGCATTTCAGAAAACGCCATTGTTAGAACAGTGCAGCATGCGTGAGCATTGTATAGGCGCAGAACATTGTTGGCCTGTCTTTTTATCCAGAATACTTGACAAGCACTTCTTCATTATCATCGACGAACACGCTAGTAGTTGCTTTCCCTTTGTGAGAGCGTGAAAAATTAAAGGCCGATATAAAAGTGCATAATTTGAAGATACCATAGAAACTGACATATGAATAGACTATGAGCTTCAATCCAAACCACTCATTGTGCGTTCATATTCAACTGCACTTATTCAGAGACCGGGGAGCCAATTTTGAAGTGAGGGGCTAATCATCGAAGCCACCCAATATGTTCAATAAAATAAATGCAGTTATATGCGGCCCATAATTCAGTTTACGGCGCTCCAAAAAGCCCAGAAAAAGTGCGAGGCTAAAGCCCCCATAGTCCCCCTCCCCCGTCTCTACGATCCCTGCAGTTATGTCTAGGCCTTATGCCACAAGGAAGAGAGAAAGTTCTTGTAAGTGTGTTACATGGCTCAATGCATGTGTTAGCGATGAGATAAGCAACTCCATGGATTGCCCTCTTGTTTCTCTATTTTCAACGTGACCATACTATGTCATCAAGAAAACTTCAAGTACACTCAAAAGGGATGCCATTCCCATTCTGAATCCTTATAAAATTATTAAAGTTTTCCATATGAAACTAGTTGTGTAATACAATAACACAGTCGCTATATTAAATTATTCCCCTTCAATAAGACAGTCTATTTGAAAATTCAACATTGATTTGACAGTGTTTTGATAACTTAATTACATGAAGAAACACTACAGAGTACTAGTCCAGGGAAATTTCAGTATCACTATAAGGCAATGTCATGAAAAGCATGTGTTTTATTCAAAGTCTTTCTCTCGTAAGCAAAGGCACACTGCTATTTTCAAGCTAACAATCATTTATTCTAAACTCATAGGCAATGAGCAATCTATTTCAAGACCTGTACAAAACAAATATTATTTTCATGAATGGCAGATTAATCTCTCTATTTTCAAAGTGACCGTACTATGTCATCACTAAAGCCGCGGTCACACTACAACAAATTCGGATCAGATTCCGATCCGATTTTTGTGAGTTTTTATTAAAATCTTCTCCACCTCTGGTCAAATAGAGCCCAAAATTTGCCAACCAGTGTAAAAATATGATTTGCATCAGAGCTCAATGAAAATGAACTGTTAATTGATTTTTTCGTGACGTCACACCGACAGACAGCTTTTATCCGACACGCGCACTCCGATAAAAGCTGTCTGTCGATGTGACGTCACGAAATAATTCGTATAAATTTAATTTTCGTAGTCCTGCGATAAAAATCATATAATTACACAAGATGGCAAATTTTGGGTTCATTCCGACCTGAAATGGAGGAGATTTTAATAAAAACTCACAAAAATCGGATCGGAATCCGATCCGAATTCGTTGTAGTGTGACAGCGGCTTAACACTTCAAGAACAGTCAAAAGGGATACCATACCCGTTCGAAGTCCTTATAAAGTTATTAAAGTTTTTCATATGAAGCTAGTTGTGTTATACAATAACACAGTCGCTTTATAAAATTATTCCCCTTCAATTAGGCAGTCTATTTGAAAGTTCAACATTGATTTGCAATTGTTTTGATAATTTAATTAAATGAAGAAATATTAAAGGGTACTCGTCCAGGGAAATTTCAGTATCACTAAGGCAATGTCATGAACAGCATGTGTTTTATTCAAAGACTTTCTCTTGTAAACAAAGACTCACTGCTATATTCAAGGTAATAAGCATTCATTCTCAACTCATGGGCAATGAGCAATCTATTTAAAGACCTGTACAAATGTGATTTTCATGAATGGTACATTAATCTGTCTATTTTCAACGTGACTGTACTATGTCATGATGAAAACTTCAAGGACACTCAAAAGGCATACCATGCCCGTTCCGAGTCCTTATAAAGTTATTAAAGTTTTCCTTATTACACTAGTTGTGTTATGCAATGATACAGTCGTTTAATTAAATTATTCCCCTACATTTAGGCGGACTATTTGAAAGTTAAACATTGAGTTGACATTGTTTTGATAATTTATAATTACATGAAGAAATATTAAAGGGTACTAGTCCAGGGAAATTTTAGAATCACTAATTAAGGCATTGTCATGAAAAGCATGTGTTTTATTCAAAGTCTTTCTCTTGTAAGCAAAGACTCACTGCTATTTTCAAGCTAACAGAAGGGTGTGGGAGATTAGAAAAGACTCTGGTAAATGAGGTAGATGAGTTTGGCTTATTCTGTGCCAGTTAGAATAGTGAAACAAAACTGAGCCAATGTTTTTCTTAAAATGCATCAATTCAGTGCTTCTGTGTGTAAGTTGTTCACAGCAAGCATCAGTCAAAAGCTGTTAAACTGAAGTAGACAGCAAACCCGTATTTATAATCATTGAAGTGTTTGTTATTCTCTACATGACCATCACTAAAGTTCATAGTGTCTGTTTTAAAATGATGTCTTGCAACAAAATCCTTTGTTTTTCATGTAGGAACATTATGGAATAGACTATAATATGCCAGTGAGTAATGACAGAAATGGTACCAGTAAAGTGGCTTTCAGGTTTGCTGTGCATGAAAGAATAGAGTACTAAAATTTATAAAACTTAAGTGAGATCATCCTAACCACTGAAGCATTCCATACAAGGGATTATGCAAAATTTACCTCCTATTTGAGTTGTCAAATGCTGAAGAGCTTCAGTTAAGAACACCTAGCATACACTGTACCTGGTGCTGCATGATTTTTTTTTTTTTTTTGAAGGAGGGTTGGCTTAAGGTACGAGATAGCAATTTCTTTGTGAAACTTTCTCTGTACTTCTGTATTTGCAAGTACCAACTTACTTGGTGTAAGACTTTAAGTGAAGGGCAGTTTATGTCACGAAGTGTGTAAGAATCCTTTGCACTGAACAAACTTATAGCACCATTTATGAAGAAGACCAGTCTGGCAGGAAGTGTTGTTTGATTGACAATTATTTGATATACATTCTATTGTGTTTCTATAGAGTTGCCTGTGATAAGAATCTGATGTAGAAAGTGACATGTGACTACTACCTAACTTGTATAGCCTATCACTTTACTTTATACAGGGTACATTTTCTGATAAAGGGCCTCCATTTAATGAATAGTGTATACATGCAATTCTTATAAAGTTGATTTTATGAGCTATGATTATGTTTATTGCAACTTAAGTGAACAGGACTAATGTGCTGTACAGAATGTGATTTTTAATGCATGATTTGTTAGTGTTTTCTTTGCGATAAATTGTTTAGAAACATAAACTACACCCTCTGTGTTGTTTTTATCACTTTTTCTTTTTGAATTGTCATGTTGATGTTTAAACTGTAAAGCAGACGTTCCCTGCCATGTGACCCATACCCATGAATAGATAATTGGGCAAAATATGTTAATTTTATCCATTTAAAAGTTACTGAAGGATTTAAGTAAACTTTGTAAACCTATTTTACTAAATACTACAATTTCCTTACATATTTTCCATATAAAAAGTTACTGAAATTAAATGGGTAAACTATACCAAGTACTTTTTACATAATATTCAACCATTTCTTCACATATTCACAAAACTTTTATTTTACTGGAGGGCAGTTAAGTAACTTTAACATAAAAGTTCTGGAGTTCCTATTTTATAGCACAATTATGTAAAATTTTACTTAACCTGTGCAAAAATTTCTGTGAGTGTTGGTAAGTACATTTCTGATTTCTTCATTCAATCTGTACAGTCCCCCTACTCACCTGAAACACCATGGTTAATACACACATGGTTCCATGCCATAAAATTAGTTAATGTACTAAGCTGGCCTCAGCTTAAAAAAAAAAAAAAAATTATTACTTGATTCTCATCACCAGCCAGGCTGATTTTGGATGCTGGGTGTTTTTTTTTATTTTTCATTTTATTTTTCATTAATGAATAAAAACCACCCATTCCGACGTAATCACTTCCACTGCATTTGTTTAAAGAAAATCTGATTTCTGACATTGTTTCTGATGGTTTTTGCATAAATATATTGCCTTAAATCATCCCCGACCAAATCTCATAATCAAATGTTCCTCCTGTACTTGCGACTGACTAGGCCGACTTGACATGAACACTCTGGATACACAATGTATAGTATAACAAAGGGCCCAGAAAGAACACACTGAAAATTGATTTGTAACAAAAAATAAAAAATAGGACATGGTGACAGATGTTTTCAGATGTCAGTGATGAGAATCAAGTTATTTTTTTTTTTAACGTGGCCTAACGCAAATTTATTTTGTATTTTTTAAGCAATGGTGGTAAGGCCTACTCACTCTGTTTTTGCCAGCATATCACCGAGTGTTTTAAGGATGCAGGCATGTCTGACTAGCTGGCTCTCGTTGGGGAGGGGTGTTCTAGAACTAATTTTGCCATTGCCCCAAAAATTGAATGTCACATTTACACTTCCCGACAGTGTGAAGAGGTATTGTTTTCATCAGGCTGGCAGTGGGCTGTCTGCCATGGCTTGGGACAATATACCATGAGCCTACACTGGCTCATTTATACTCCATCCAACATTGAATTCACTTGCTTTAAAAACACAGTTTTTAAGATGTCCCCTCTCACTACGAGTCGTAGGCCTAAAGGGTGGGGGGGGGGGGGTTTCGCTGAACTTCCAATCATTTGGTTTATATAAGCTACGCCTTACTGTCAGTGGTAATTTTCACCACAGTGATTGAATTCATTGTTTGTCTTTTCAAAGACACTACCGTAAGTCACAAAGTTTCTTTTCCACTTAACTACTGCATGTGTCCATTTCCTTCGTCCTACAAATTTTGCAACGTTGGTTAAAATGCATGAAAAATGGTTGTTTTCGCTTCCGGACATTTTCTTTACAAGAAGCAGGTAGGAATTGTGGTGCTGAAAATTACTTAGTAGGCTATAAAAATGAAATAACCAAAATGACAAGAAAAAATGTGTGCACAGTCGTTAGCCTACGTTTACTTCTAATCTTTGAAAATGATTCTGTGAAACTTTGGTCCTAATTTTTCCAAAAGATTCAAAGGGTAGGGGACACCCACACTGATGATCCCAGAACATATATTGCCCCCCCCCTCCCCCATGTGTGCGAGAAATCCTGGCTACGCCACTTCTTATGAGTTACCCTTTCTTGGCACAGGCATTTACATTTTTGTTGGGAATGTAACCCTTTTTTTCGGGAAAATTTCCACCACCCTCCCCTGCCCAACTCATCGATCCTTAGGGATGGCCTGCCCTTCCTCCAAACTCGTAGAACATCTCTGGTCATTAACAGCCCTGTCAAGTTAGCAGGCCCTCTTTTCTGATTGGGCCAGATGGGCCAGGGCCCCCAAAATTTAATTGAAATGGCCACTGATACACTTAGCCAATTGAACATTTGGTTCGAGTCAAATAAACTTACCCTCCACGTCGATAAAACCTCCTTCACAATCTTTCATGCGAGAAAAAATTGTAATCATGCTTGCATTGAAAGCTTTTACTTCAATGGTACCCGGATTAGGAAATCGCATTTTACACAGTACTTAGGTTTAGTTATTGACGAGAATTTAACATGGAAGCAGCATGTGAATGATCTACGAAATTCCCTCCTTAAATATATTGGTATTTTTCATCATATAGGTGACATTCTTCCAGCTGATACTGCAATTCAGATTTACTACTCTTTTATTTATTCTAGGCTTACTTACGCTATTGAAGTCTATGGTACAGCATGTACTACTGTGATTAAACCCCTCCAGACTTTTCAGAATAGAATACTCAAACTTCTCTTAAAGAAACCAAGACGGTTTAACACTAATCAGTTGTATTTGGATTGTAAGGTATTAAAAATCAATGATATCCACATGTATTGCATGGGTGTAATTGTATTTAAAGTGGACCTAAAGTCTAGAATTACAAGAATATATATTTTAGAGGTTGGAAAATGAATTTCATTCATCCAACTCCCGTTTTCATAGCTTACTCCGCTGCTGAGATATAAAATGCTGAAATTTATTCACTTAATTTGAAAAAGTCGATTGCGCAATAATTTGTGATGCCCTTCTTGTACAACTCACATTACCTGCTTTTGTTTTCTTTTAAAATTAATATTTTTATATGACCTTGAAACAGTTATCGTTCCCTCGCATAGTATGTTGTAGGGAGAGGGCTTATATAGCTAAGTCACCCTATAACAGTAAGGCAGTGAGAACATTTTGGCACAAGGTGCAGTGGCTTTCGAAAAAACAAAGGAAAACAAGGAGTGTAATTTGAGTAGTACAAGAATGACATCACAAATTATTGTGCAATCTACAATTTTAAATTGAGTGAATAACCTTCAACATTTTATATCTCAGCTAGGAATGTCCTGTGAATATGGGAGTTGGATCATCTGGATGCATTTTTCAAGCTTTGTAACATATATTTTTGAAATTTTAGACTTTAGGTACACTTTAAATACTGTAATGATATGCTTCTGAAAGCATTGTCCAGTGTAATAAAACCACCAAATGTAATGCAAATCTCAATGCAGACCCGCCACAATTGCCTTTTTTCAGTGACAAGTCATAAAACTTTACACGGCAAATTAGTTCTCCAAAATTATTGTTATAGTGTTTGGCACAAACTTTCCTCCAGTGTAAGATCAAGTCCTTCTCTTTATTCTTTTCAAAGGAATTTGAAATCTTTCCTTATAAATACTTATCACTAGCAAAGTTCTAGTTATTACTCTTAATGCTTTTGACCATGACAAGTTACTCTCCTCTTACTATCATCTTTTTGTTTATGTTTGTATGGTCACTAGCCTTGATAAACAGTATTGTTTTTCTAGTGTCCATCATATGTACTATATTGTATATATTTGTTAAATGATACCTTTGTTGATGATTGTTGTACATATGAGAAATAAACTGAATTGAACTGAATTGAAAATTCAGCCTAAAACTGGTGAACATTTATGGTCTGTATATAAGTGCCCAGCTGCTGAAGTGGTAGGTTTACTTGTATAGCCCAATCTATATCAGTTCTTTTTTCACTAGGTTCATGCCCAGGGCCACCACATTTGTAAATCCGGCCCTGCAAGTTAGGGCTACTGCAACTTAAGGCTTATCATACATGCGGAATGGGATAATGCTGTTAACTGTGTTTTGCCAAGCCATCTAAAGAGTAACACTGACTGATTGTCCCTCTTTTTTGGTTGGGAAACTGATTTTCTTGATGTTTGAAAAGACTACATGTATGCAAAACATGTTACCTCCAGCAGGTTTACCCTGACTATTGCAACATGAACAACTATCGGAGACCATGATCGCCATTTTGAGAAAAACAAATTGCTCGAAAAAGTAGAACATTGGGCATCTTTTCAAAATCTGTGTCCTCAGGGTGTTAAAATTAAATATTTGATACATGGTAATGGGTGTACTATGCATAGAGTGCATATTTTTGCTGCAAATTCACGTCTCTGATATTTTGGTCCAGGTGGCATGCTTCGTAATGACATAGTTCCAATGCTGTGATAAGCTACTTCATGTTCACTTGAAGCATATTCTATGTTGACCTATACCCAGAAGGAAACAGGGTGCAATCATCACAATGTTGCTAAGGATTTTCCAAGATCTTGGGAATATG
>JAIZAY010000533.1:0-40992 GCA_029531755.1 Holothuria leucospilota | reverse complement strand
AATTTTAGAATCACTAATTAAGGCATTGTCATGAAAAGCATGTGTTTTATTCAAAGTCTTTCTCTTGTAAGCAAAGACTCACTGCTATTTTCAAGCTAACAGAAGGGTGTGGGAGATTAGAAAAGACTCTGGTAAATGAGGTAGATGAGTTTGGCTTATTCTGTGCCAGTTAGAATAGTGAAACAAAACTGAGCCAATGTTTTTCTTAAAATGCATCAATTCAGTGCTTCTGTGTGTAAGTTGTTCACAGCAAGCATCAGTCAAAAGCTGTTAAACTGAAGTAGACAGCAAACCCGTATTTATAATCATTGAAGTGTTTGTTATTCTCTACATGACCATCACTAAAGTTCATAGTGTCTGTTTTAAAATGATGTCTTGCAACAAAATCCTTTGTTTTTCATGTAGGAACATTATGGAATAGACTATAATATGCCAGTGAGTAATGACAGAAATGGTACCAGTAAAGTGGCTTTCAGGTTTGCTGTGCATGAAAGAATAGAGTACTAAAATTTATAAAACTTTTAAGTGAGATCATCCTCACCACTGAAGCATTCCATACAAGGGATTATGCAAAATTTACCTCCTATTTGAGTTGTCAAATGCTGAAGAGCTTCAGTTAAGAACACCTAGCATACACTGTACCTGGTGCTGCATGATTTTTTTTTTTTTTTTTGAAGGAGGGTTGGCTTAAGGATAGCAATTTCTTTGTGAAACTTTCTCTGTACTTCTGTATTTGCAAGTACCAACTTACTTGGTGTAAGACTTTAAGTGAAGGGCAGTTTATGTCACGAAGTGTGTAAGAATCCTTTGCACTGAACAAACTTATAGCACCATTTATGAAGAAGACCAGTCTGGCAGGAAGTGTTGTTTGATTGACAATTATTTGATATACATTCTATTGTGTTTCTATAGAGTTGCCTGTGATAAGAATCTGATGTAGAAAGTGACATGTGTCTACTACCTAACTTGTATAGCCTATCACTTTACTTTATAAAGGGTACATTTTCTGATAAAGGGCCTCCATTTAATGAATAGTGTATACATGCAATTCTTATAAAGTTGATTTTATGAGCTATGATTATGTTTATTGCAACTTAAATGAACAGGACTAATGTGCTGTACAGAATGTGATTTTTACTGCATGATTTGTTAGTGTTTTCTTTGCAATAAATTGTTTAGAAACATAAAATACACCCTCTGTGTTGTTTTTATCACTTTTTCTTTTTGAATTGTCATGTTGATGTTTAAACTGTAAAGCAGACGTTCCCTGCCATGTGACCCATACCCATGAATAGATAATTGGGCAAAATATGTTAATTTTATCCATTTCAACGTTACTGAAGGTTTTAAGTAAACTTTGTAAACCTATTTTACTAAATACTACTACAATTTCCTTACATTTTTTCCAGGTAAAAAGTTACTGAAATTAAATAGGTAAACTATACCAAGTACTTTTTACATAATATTCAACCATTTCTTCACATAACTTTTATTTTACTGGAGGGCAGTTAAGTAACTTTAACATAAAAGTTCTGGAGTTCCTATTTTATAGCACAATTATGTAAAATTTTACTTAACCTGTGTAAAAATTTCTGTGAGTGTTGGTAAGTACATTTCTGATTTCTTCATTCAATCTGTACAGTCCCCCTACTCACCTAGAACACCATGGTTAATACACACATGTTTCCATGCCATAAAATTAGTTAATGTACTAAGCTGGCCTCATAAAAAAAAAAAAAAAAATTACTTGATTCTCATCACCGGCCAGGCTGATTTTGGATGCTGGGTGTTTTTTTTTATTTTTCATTAACGAATAAAAACCACCCATTCCGACGTAAT
Organism: Holothuria leucospilota; assembly: GCA_029531755.1. Classification (NCBI taxonomy): domain Eukaryota; kingdom Metazoa; phylum Echinodermata; class Holothuroidea; order Aspidochirotida; family Holothuriidae; genus Holothuria; species Holothuria leucospilota. The sequence goes on along the minus strand of JAIZAY010000533.1, from coordinate 39,153 downwards.
CACTTCCATTGCATTTGTTTAAAGAAAATCTGATTTCTGACATTGTTTCTGATGGTTTTGTATAAATATATTGCCTTAAATCATCCCCGACCAAATCTCATAATCAAATGTTCCTCCTGTACTTGCGACTGACTAGGCCGACTTGACATGAACACTCTGGATACACAATGTATAGTATAACATAGGGCCCAGAAAGAACACACTGAAAATTGATTTGTAACAAAAAATAAAAAATAGGACATGGTGACAGATGTTTTCAGATGTCAGTGATGAGAATCAAGTTATTTTTTTTTTTTTACGTGGCCTAATGCAAATTTATTTTGTATTTTTTAAGCAATGGTGGTAAGGCCTACTCACTCTGTTTTTGCCAGCATATCACCGAGTGTTTTAAGGATGCATGCATGTCTGGCTAGCTGGCTCTCGTTGGGGAGGGGTGTCCTAGAACTAATTTTGCCATTGCCCCAAAAATTGAATGTCACATTTACACTTCCCGACAGTGTGAAGAGGTATCGTTTTCATCAGGCTGGCAGTGGGCTGTCTGCCATGGCTGGGGTGTATAAACCATGAGCCTACACTGGCTCATTTATACTCCATCCAACATTGAATTCACTTGCTGTAAAAACAGTTTTTAAGATGTCCCCTCTCACTACGAGTCATAGGCCTAAAGGGTAGGGGGGGGGTCGCTGAACTTGTTTGCCTACAATCATTTGGTTTATATAAGCTACGCCTTACCGTCAGTGGTAATTTTCACCACAGTGTAACTGATTGAATTCATTGTTTGTCTTTTCAAAGACACTACCGTAAGTCACAAAGTTTCTTTTCCACTTAACTACTGCATGTGTCCATTTCCTTCATCCTACAAATTTTGCAACGTTGGTTAAAATGGATGAAAGATGGTTGTTTTCGCTTCCGGACATTTTCTTTACAAGAAGCAGGTAGGAATTGTGGTGCTGAAAATTTCTTAGTAGGCTGTCAAAATGAAATAACTAAAATGACAAGAAAAAATGTGTGCACAGTCGTTAGCCTATGCTTACTTCCAATATTCGAAAATGATTCTGTGAAACTTGGTCCTAATTTTTCCAAAAGATTCAAAGGGTAGGGGACACCCACACCGATGATCCCAGAACATATATTGCCCCCTCCCCCCATGTGTGTGAGAAATCCTGGCTACGCCACTTCTTATGAGTTACCCTTTCTTGGCACAGGCATTTACAGTTTTGTTGGGAATGTAACCCTTTTTTTCGGGAAAATTTCCACCACTCTCCCCTGCCCAACTCATTGATCCTTAGGGATGGCCTGCCCTTCCTCCAAACTCGTAGAACATCTCTGGTCATTAACAGCCCTGTCAAGTTAGCAGGCCCTCTTTTCTGATTGGGCCAGATGGGCCAGGGCCCCCAAAATTCAGCCTAAAATTGGTGAACATTTATGGTCTGTATATAAGCGCCCAGCTGCTAAAGTGGTAGGTTTACTTGTATAGCCCAATCTATATCAGTTCTTTTTTCACTAGGTTCATGCCCAGGGCCACCACATTCGTAAATCCGGCCCTGCAAGTTAGGGCTACTGTAACTTAAGGCTTATCATACATGCGGAATGGGATAATGCTGTTATCTGTGTTTTGCCAAGCCATCTAAAGAGTAACACTGACTGATTGTCCCTCTTTTTTGGTTGGGAAACTGATTTTCTTGATGTTTGAAAAGACTACATGTATGCAAAACATGTTACCTCCAGCAGGTTTACCCTGACTATTGCAACATGGACAACTATCGGAGACCGTGATCACCATTTTGAGAAAAATAAATTGCTCGAAAAAGTAGAACATTGGGCATCTTTTCAAAATGTGTCCTCAGGGTGTTAAAATTAAATATTTGATACATGGTAATGGGTGTACTTTGCACAGAATGCATATTTTTGCTGCAAATTCTTGTCTCTGATATTTTCGTCCAGGCGGCATGCTTCGTAATGACATAGTTCCAATGCTGTGATAAGCTACTTCATGTTCACTTGAAGCATATTCTATGTTGACCTATACCCAGAAGGAAACAGGGTGCAATCAGGGTGCAATGTTGCTAAGCATTTTTCCAAGATCTTGGGAATATGGCACATGGATTGGGAATTAGCCAAATAATTTTGAAAATCTGTACTTCAAATTTACGGTTATCAGTGAGTCATGTTGGCCCTGTGGAATGACTTTTCTCCTCTGGGGCCGAGAATAGCCTCCGGCCCCAACTAAGTGTAGAGTGTTTCAGCTTAAAAATGCAAAAACTGATAGCCTAAACCACCTTCCCTAAATCCCTCTAAATATCTTTAAGTAATTGCCATAACACATTTTTACACATGTTGGTGGATCGATGCTGTGGGTAGGTCTATGGGTGGGGGAGCTTTAACATTTGAAACAAATTCTGTTGTCATACGCAAAAATTACTCAACCAAAACTGCTTAAGTTACAATGAACAATATTAAAACATATTTTAGGGAGGCATAGGTGTAGGAAAATGATCTCAGCTCAGTAGGGAGGGGTCTTAACCGAGCATTGCTTTGGACCACTGTCCTGGGGGATGGGCCCAAGGAAATGGTTGTCCCCAAGCCCTAGCTGATAATAAGCCCCTAGAAAAATTCACCCTGTAAAATTCAAAATAATCATTGTCTCAATGCAGTTTGAATGTCACCCTCCTAACTTAAAATGTCTCCCTGAGGAAAACATTTCTCCCTCCTTCAGTAGGCCTACCTTGCCTGGCTACGGGCCTGGTTGTCCCCCTCCCATTGGAGAAATTTTCAGTACTTGAGGCGCTCTACATGCAATTTAGTGCAATGTTCGTATTGCGCGTATATCTTTCCCTTTGTAAAATTATTTTCCTTTGTAAAATTATTTTTAGGGAGGGAACAAGAGGGAGTTTTTGTCAGTCCTGGAACAATATCAGGGCATAAGCACAAAAAAAGGGCTTGAATTCCCCTCCCTCCTGGCTTCTTCTGTCTCTCTCTACCAAAGGGAAGTCTGCCTTCCACATTGAATAGCTCTAAAAAGTTCCTTTCAGTGTCACATCATGCTTTCCATCCCCAGTCTAAAATGACTATCAGGCACAGAATTAGATTTTTAGTCTGTGGATAGCACACCCCCTCCCCCCTCCCAGCAAAATAGTCCATTCCAGTCGAAAAATGTCTCTCTCCCCAACCTTAATCTCATGATCATTTGCTACTTAGGAAATTTTGTGCTTTTAATGAAAAAAGACAAAAACAATGAAAGAATAAACAAGTGAGTGTGGCCTCAAACATGTGATGTACTGCCACTATGTAGCACTTCTTTGATATTTTGAGCTCTGCGCATTTATAGGCCTGCGTGTTCAGTAGCTAGCTTACTCGGCCGTTGTCATCTCTCAAAACTTTTGAAAACTTTTAACAAATACGAGGTTTTATGGTTATGCAAAGCACCGAAAGCAATGGTTCAATGCCTATTTATTTCTAGAATTGTCTCTGCTATCACTTGAGTAGCTCGCAGAATAACCAGCGGCTTGGCAAGCTGAATAGTTTCTTGATGGCTGTGCTCCAACGTACACTATGTAGTGTGCAAGAGAAGACTTTGGATTACCAGTTGCTACTGTAAATCCACACGCGCACCCCACTCCGAGCAATGCGGAAAAACACGTTTCCTTTGTCTGACATGTTCTTTGCCGTGAGTGCGGAGAAAGACACATAAGATAATTTGGATGAGGTCCATAAAATCTTTATCTCCAAACTTTCTGTTACAGTTTTGAATCACTTCTGCCTATCATTTTTGCTTTCTGCTACATAACAGTACACCAACTGTGGCTTACTATCAAGTAAGGTCAATTATTCTACCATTTAAATGAGATCTCCCTGGTTCCTTTTCTCAGGTTTATTTACTACAATACAGTTCACTTGGTACTTTGACAGATACGTCATACAGTATGGTACATTGTGACATTTTTTAATTTTGTCACAACACCACACCAAGTTCTGGAAAAAGGCCTACAGTACCATTTCTTTTGAATGAGAATTTGTTCATTATTGACAATGGCAGCTGCTTTCACAATTTTTGAGTTTGATTTCAATTAATCGGCCATTTTATCCTATAGAATCAAATACATGCCTTCTCTTTTATAAGCACTCTGGAGGAAAGGGGGAAAATAATACTTTTCCTACTTTGAAAGTGATAAGCCTACACCCTCCCCCCCCTCCCCATATAGTTGTTGACACCCATGAGCACTTAGCATACCTGAAAAATTTTGGCCAACAGTCTTCACATGTCAAGAACTTGTATCCTCAAAGTTTCAACAAATTATTCTGTGTGTTCTGAGAGGCAGCTCTCTGCAATATTTTGGCAACTTTAAAAACGATCACAAACCCCTGTTTTGGTCCTATTTTTGAGCAATTATGGTATATGCATGCTAAGCTTCCCTCTTTCATGTAGGGCTGTGACCGTTTAGTGATTAATCGCTAAACAATCGCATGTGTAATAAGCGTTTAGTATAAAGTTACCAGGGATTAATTACAAAACCCGTTTTTCCGTATGAAATAAAAAAAAAAAAAAAAAAAACAATCTGCAGTCATTATGGAAACTAAGATGTCCACTTTAACTCTCCTTGAAAAAGTGAAATACATAGTGATACAAATGGCACACGTAAACATATGACATCAAAGTTGAGCTTCTATGAGGATCCGTGTTTGAGGTTCATGGAAACTATGTCCCCCAGACGTCACTAACACATTTTACACATTCATCATGTTCAAGGGCACGTTTAAAGTCTCTATGTTGATGATACAGTAAGGGGAGACGTCCAAAATACCTACGTTCATTTGAGTGCAGCTTCGTTCAGATTCATTCAGATGCATGCCCAACTACTTCCAGGAACGAATATGCACCCTTTTGAACGCACCGCCGAGAAGAGATACGTTCAAAAGCGTTCGCCATAAGAGGGAGGATTTTAATCCTCTTAGCAACGCAATGGCTGTGCATAACAATGGGAACAAAAGAGTATCGATCTGACTGGGAGCTCAGTATATCTTTCCCTGAGTGATGTTATTTCCGTTCAATTTCGTTCGTTTGCATTTTTTTGAGTTCTGTTACGATTGATAGTGATTATTCTTTCCATGGCATGTCATGCAATTTTCGTTCGGCGGCAGTAGTTTTCGTTATGCTGCATCCTTTTGAGTTCATTTCCGTTTGGCATGGTTCTGTTACGTTCGCATGAGTGCAACTTCGTTCAGTTACGTTCGTTTTGTGTTACCTTGCTCTTTGTAATGCATGACTTAAAACATGCTGATTGATACTTCATATTTTCGTTTTTGCGTATTTTACTTTCATTCATTCAATTGCAATGTTAACTTGTTTTCTTCTTTCGCATATAATCATGATTTTCGCTACTAGGTCCTATTTTGTTTTTCAAAACACATCAAGACTGTGGTCTCGACGGTTGATACCAGCGCTCAAACTAGCCGACGGCACCGGCGGCGTAGGTCTACGCCGTCGGTGCCTTCCCTATTCGCCGTGATGCCCTCCCCCCCCCAAATCGAGACAACCGACGACAGTGAACTGCCTTGCCCCCATTTGAAATCGCCGCCGGTGCCCCTTGGTCAGCCATAGCATCCCCAAGTTGTCCTGCAATTTCACTGATTTTGCAGGGACATACTGACAGTATTACTACAAAGACTGCGACTTTTCACGTCACTTCGATAGTTCACTCGAAGCAGTATTTCAATGCAGCTATGTCTATCAAACACCATCCTACTGTGTATTACCTATACATAAACACGTACGTGCGTACGAGTCAAGTATGAAATCCAGTGTGTCGAACTTTGTGCACATCGCAAGGGACAGGGGCCATGTTTTAGACACCGTCATTGCGTAAATCATAAATGTACAAGGTACACTATAACACCACACAAATTAACATGCATGTTTTACACTAAAAGCCCCCCACAATTACTACTGCATCATATTAGGTGACAACTAAATGTTAAGTGGCACAAGCAGCGATCGAAAAACTACTGAACTTCACATGCCATGTCTTGTGTTCTTGCGATGTACGTAAACTTCTCTACAGAGCTGGAACGTAGCCTAATGTATGGGTGTTTGCATACAATTACGGACCTACACATGCATTTGACTTTTATACTGTGCTCTCATCGTGTTTCACTTGAGCGTCTGTTACAGAACACGGATATGGCCTGTTTGCGCACATTACAGACATATATAGCAAATGTACGATAAATGACTGCCCAAATTCATTTCGCTCTCTCCTCGATGGACAAATTTGGAGAGAAATGAACTTTCATTGATTTTACATCAGTTCAATGTAACAAAGAACGTCTTCAATAACAACATATTTTGGAGACAGCATTGAGAAGAATTAAGACAACACAAGGCAAATAATTTCACTTTGTCACAAGAAATCGTCATTTTTTTGAATTACTTGTTATCTTATCGTCTTGCAAAAGTTATCGCGGAATACAGTATCGGGTTGGAGAGGGGGAGGGGAGGGGAGAAGTGTCGACTGTGGGGATTGGATGATGAATTCAGCCCTTCGCAGTAATGTCTGTAGTCAACACATTTTCCTTGGCCTAGCAAATTATTTGTTGCCATTCTATGAGTCTGATAATACTGTAGCCTAATATAAAAACTATATAGTCTGTGAATCAATTTTTTTTTGGTCATTTCAATATTATTTCGAAAAAAAGCCTTGGTGCTTTGGCTGAATTTCGTGAGATGCCTCGGTGCCCTGTTTCGTTGATCAATACTGCCTGGGTGCCATGCGTGTTGGACAAAAATCCAAAAATTAATCTTTTATGTATCCCCCCACCCCCAAATTACCTTGCCCTTGCAGGTTAAACTGTGGATCATGATAGCTAATCCTGGAGTCCACGATAATTATCCGAAACGAATTTTTGTCAAGTGAGCTTATATACTCCTTAAATGATTTAGAAGTTTAACAGAGCAACATGAATTGCTACTCCCTCAGTTTATTTTCTTTTCTTTTTTTTGTGTGTTTTGTTTTGTTTTTGAGCTCATGACAGTTCAAGCTGCTAAAGTAAATAAGGAACGAGATAAAATATTTTTTCCTTTTGGTAGCACCTCTGTGGCCCTGACCGTTGCATTACTAGCAGGCTCACCACTACGGAGGAGGTGGATCAAATTAAAGAAATCTCTTCTACCCTAATCATTCATTAGGAAATCCCGCCCCACGAAATGTACCAGTCCTCCTCTCCCGGGAAGTACCGAACCTCCCCATGACGTGCCTCACTTTCCCGTTCAACTCTCACGGTACGACCTCTTTGCACACGATCGTGCGTGCGCGCGGGCATGCCGCCAACTAAATGAGCCCGCTTGAGTGATAGTGTGTAAGTACGAGCGCTTAACGAGGAAGGCACCCCCCTCCCAACCCCCACACACTAGGCCTATTATAGGCCTTTCTTCAGGGGCGGATACAGACATTTCGAAAAGGGGGGGGGACTGAAAGCCCCCTTGAATATTCTAGATTAACATTAGCCTATGCTAATTTTCGCGTATTTGTTATTGTTGATGTGGCGGAAAAGGGGAGGCTGAGGCTGGGAAAGCCCCCCCCCCCCCAGGCTTGGATCCGCGCCTGGTCTTAATTGCCTGGCAAGGCTTCAGATCTGCATTTCTGCGCTGCAAGATTTGTAGTTTCCTCAGTGGACTTACGCCGTCGACTGTAATTTATCACAACACACATCTTATCAGACGCGCATTTGGAAATTTTCATCTTTTAAATCCAACTAGGCCTAAACGGGGCAAAATAGTTTGGGCAATCTGGTAGTACAGTGGGGCCAGACCACCTAGTCCCTGTGTAGGCTATGCTTAAAACGTATTAAACCATTCAATCCATGACTGTGTAGCCTAGCCCGACTCAGGAATGCATATTGTTGCAACGTTAAACCAACACTACATGAGAACTCGCGGAATCGCACGAGAAGGAATATTTGTATGTTAACTTTGCACCTAACTTGTATCGTTAAAATTCGAACACCTAGCGATGTCTGAGTCAATTATGTCGTTACAACAAGCATTTCAAACTAAATAATGGGCACTTTTAATGAATGTTTCATAGCTATCAAAATGGCGCCGCGATAAGCTATCGCGGGAAAGTGCTGACACGTCACAAGTCACATTCGTTTCAATTTCGGAAACGCTCAGCTTACGTGAAAGCCTGCGTAACGGCCCTTGCTACAATTACGCCCGGGGATACTGCAAGATTAGGATTAGCTGAATGGCTGAAAACGTCCTCCCTGCAGGTTAAGGGAGAGTCACGACATACCAGACCACATTGCAACTAGAAGAGTTTGTGTTGATTCTAGGCCTTCTTGCACTTAGTGCTATTGAAATACCGTGCAAGTACAAGGTCACGCACAAAGCAAGGTGTGTTGTGTGGGTTTAAGTGAAGCTTGATTTATAAGATCGTTTCACTCCTCTATGGTAAGAATACAAGGAAACGGCCCCTTAACTCTCCTGCCCCCCCCCCTCCAGTGACATTCCCCACTTTCAGTGTTAATTTTTCTAAAGCTACCGTACAACATTAAGTAGGCCTATGTGTTTTCTGAGGTTGGGGCCATTGTGAATGATTGCACATGTATGTACGGAACAAAGCCGTAAGGGCCGCGGGGCGGGGGGGGCTATGGAAGCCGCCCCCCAAATGTCAGACACCTGACTAAATTTGGCAGATATTTTGTCGCAATGTGTAGGAAAAATGGACAGTTAAATTGGGTCTGGAGTCGGGCAAAAATCACCGCCCTCCCTGAAAAAAGCCCCGCACGGCCATGGTACGGAATATAAAAAAAAATTAATATGGCAATTTGACGAAACTTGGCAAAATGAAAAGCAGACTTACCTGCAACAGAAACTTCAGCTGAGAGTCCAAATTCCAAACGAATGATGAGAATTTACCACAATTTCCTTATGTCGTTTTAACTCACCTTTTCCGGGGGATATAGTGCACATTAGTTTTCCAAAATTAGTGTTTAAAAAAATTCTTGAAGTTACTGACCAGACTTTCACCATGCATATTTGTGATAGGCTATATATAGACACTCGTGAGCATCACAAGGTACTGATATAACACCACATGCATGGGAAATCTAAGAAACCTGTTTCATCGTTACTTCTTTTTGTATTGCCATCTCTTGGAATGCACTAATTTTTTGTGTCTTTCCAAGTCCGCTTTTGACGCAAACGAATACGCACAAAATTCACATCTGCCGAGTTTAAGATTGTTATATTTGGGCATTGCGATTTCAGGATCGAGGTCCACAGTATTCTGGTTTAGGTTCAGATACTCCAAAAAAGTGATAAAGTGTCCATCGAATTCCTTGCATGCAAGAGGGGAGGGGAAAGTTGCCTGGGTCCTAAATAATTCGACCGATTTTACAGACTTGACAGGCTGCAGGGAGCAGTGTTCACATGTTCTTTCTTTACATTTCAAAAACGTTAGACTTGCGAGTCGACGGTCCATATGTTTAACTGCAAATGTGTAATCATTTCTTATGTTATGCAACCGGTGGTTTTCGAGATTTCCTACTGGTCCAACAAGTGCTTGCCTTAATTCCTCATGGTCCTTGTACCCACTTTGGGGGGCATTACATTTTACATAACTACAGTTAATGTCGTGTCCATCGAATTGTTTCCCGTGCAAATACTGGCACACTCGACCCATTGCCTCGTTAAAGACAATTTCTTCTTTAGCTTTTCGTTCGTCTTCTGATAAGTTTCGTTGCTTGCAAGGAGGCAGTGATTCACCAGGAACTTTGTCGGGAAGGGTAACCCCTGTCAATAATTTTGAAATAGGTGCCCATGCATGTTCTATTGGGTTCATTGCAGAATTACCAGCTGAAAAAGATGTCAAAACTAAACCGTCCAGACCGCAGTCCTTCCACAATCTCATACACGCTATTTGGGTTAAAGGCGACGTAATATTCCAATCGGGCCCGCCATCTGCTATCAAAACGGCGAAGGACTGGCCACGGCTAGCGTCACTCTTAAGCAGTGGTTTCAAATCGTTCATATGTGTTTCTATTGTGGCCTTTGCGAAAGGTTGGGCGCGCAAGACAATATTTAAGGGTCCTGTCACAGGATATTCAATGTGATCTCTCCCGATAGAGTCTTTTGTAATTGTTCCCTTTTCCACTTTTGGTTCAAGTTTCATATATCCACTAGGAATAATCAAATATCCAGGGGTTGGAAAGTCATGGTCACTGTAATTCGGCCTATCTTCGCTTGGATAGATACGGTTTAATTGATGATATCCGGAGACAGCCAGAGTTCCTACTTTTAATTTGTTCATGTTATCACAGCTGTATACGACACACTCAGATTGAAAGTGAGAACACATTTCTCTCATATACTTGACTACAGCGCGGTGGAAATGGTCATCTCTGTTTTCTTCCCTAAAGTCATTGCGTTTTGAAGGAATTTTCGCATCTATAAGTCCTTCATATCGTTTTGATGCAAAGCGACCTTCATGTGGTGCTTTCATCCAACGTCGCACAGTGCTTTTACTAACTCCGGTTTCCTTCAAAGCTGGAACGGCGTTGCGCACGTGGTCCGCTATGTCTTGAACTGACACCCCAGAACTCCTGGAAGTAACGCCCCTTCGACGCGCATCTGCCTGAAAACCGTTTTGCTGGATAAAACTAGCAGCCCTTTCAACGGCATCTGGGTGTGTAGATGACAACGAAGGCCTTCCACGGGGGCGCTTGGTCTCAGGTTCATGATTCTGATCGTCGTCAAAAAGCCACGAATAATCAAAATCAGGTCAATCTCCGCAGAGGCAGTCTGATTCACTGAAGCTGACTGAGCAGATGGAAAAAATTTTCCAAGAGACGGAGAGAATGTCGAGGGAAGCCGATAGGATGGCGAAGGAAGCAGACAGGATGGCGCATGAAGCGGATCGATTGGCAAAGGAGGCGGATAGAGTGACGGAGGGTCTGGAGAGACTGGAGAAATTGTCTGAGAGGATAACTTCCGAGTCAGAGAAAATGACAAAAAGAGGGGAGGGAACGGAGGAAAAAGTAGACGCCATGTTCCACATGCTGGAGGGGCTTGTCGACGTAATTCAGCGACGGGCTTCCAGAGTGCCTCCCACGACACCGCCATCTGCAGCCCCATTCCGCTGTGTGACAAACACTACCCCACCACCAGTTCAACCGCCCACGGCAAAGAAACGTTGCCCTGTAGCAAAGCAAAACGAAAATAGTGAGGTGTTTATCGGGGACGAGGACCAGCTGGAACTGCCATATTCGAGCTATATGAGCATCTATGAAAAGTCTAAGGAGGGGTCTGATTTTGCAATTAGACTTTTTGAACATTTTTATCCTGGAGATGAGCTTAAAAACTACAATTATTTTGGCAATGTAGAGGGCAAAAGAGCGCTGGTAGAGTCGAAAGAGTTCGGGCCCATTATCCAGCAAACAGAGAAGGAGTTCCCTGGATTTCGATCATCAACTGAAAAAGACAGATTATTTCGCAATAAATTAAATAACAAATGCCGCAAAATTGCATTCTGTGCTGCGAGGAACGGCACCGTTTAATTAGTTAAGCATAAAGTTAAAAGTTTGAATTTTTTGGTATCCTGGCTTGTAACAGTTGTGTGCATAATTTGAAAAAGTGTCTGGTCACGAATTTTTGAAAACCGAATTGAATTGTTTATTGCTCACTTATGAAACATTTATTTGTATGCAAGATGTGGGGATTGTTTAAGTTTGACCATATGTCATTAGTATGTGAAGAAAACTTAACAGGTTTGGCAAAAATTGGTGAATTTCATGAACCAATTCAATGTGCCGCTTTAAGGCTTTTTCGGTCACATCAGTGCCTGTCGTTATAGACAGTGCCAATATGTGGCCGATCTCTCTTCACACTAATTACGTAACCTTTTATTTTCAAGGTGTAAACTGTTTATCTTTGCTCGTTATATCTTCTAAGTATGAATGGTAGTAGTAATAAGGACGGGTTAATGCAGGGTTTGATATAAATGATGTTGACATGAACAGTTGTTACAGATGTGATATGAGTGCGTTTATTTCAGGAGTTATTTCATGTAATTTCATGAACCAATTCAATGTGCCGCTTTAAGGCTTTTTCGGTCACATCAGTGCCTGTCATTATAGACAGTGCCAATATGTGGCCGATTTCTCTTCACACTAATTACGTAACCTTTTATTTTCAAGTTGTAAACTGTTTATCTTTGCTCGTTATATCGTCTAAGTAGTAATAAGGACGGGTTAATGCAGGGTTTGATAATGATGTTGACATGTACAGTTGTTACAGATGTGATATGAGTGCGTTTATTTCAGGAGTTACGTGGTTGTGAGTTGAACTGGCAACGCCGTAGAACAAGGAAGGAAGGAGTGGGGGGGGGGCGACATTAATGCTGACCGTGGGTTGCTTTGTTGCCATATTTTGGAATGCCAGGATGGGGTAGAAAAGTCTTCACTGAAACGTTTGTGACTGTTGTTTTTGTCATTGTATTTAAAGTTTACTCATGATGTCAGCTGTGTTCCATCATCAGTGTTTCGTGCATGTTTTACTACCGTATTAGTTAACCTAATTAACAAAATAGAAAGAACACCGTATATTAACAAAGTAACGGTTGTGTTCATGTTTTCATGTGATTTTGCCAGCTGAAATGCATTTCTCATTATTTTTAACGACAGTACTGTAGGGGAGCATGTTACCCTGGAACCTCCCATATCTAATACGTGTCAAAAAAGTACTTTGAGTCATTGCATGTACCTACAAACTCTTCATGGACGAAAAGTGATGGGTAGTTCCCGCTACCCCTCCTGGTCCCTGTTTGGCTATCCTACTGCAAGGGGATTGTGTACAATGTTCCCCGGAAGGGCACCAACATCAACTACACCCTCCCTATCCCTGTTTGACTACCCTACTGGATGAAGATGAATCTCAATTTTCATTTCACTCTGGCTCAGTGGCACCTAAAAACCATGTTTTGAACGGGGGAAGGGAGTGGGTGGGGGTGAGGGTTCAACAGTCACCGTAAGGGTTAACCAACATGAATACCCCCCTCCAAATCCCTATTCGGATACCCTACTAGATGAAGTCGAACCTCAATTTTCCTTTCACCCTGACTCAGTGGCATCTCCACACTTTCAAAGGGGCGGGGTAAGGGTCAAACGTTCCCCAGGAAGGCTACACCATTATGAAATGTTGAACGGGCCTGTGGGTGACGCGAAGCACTCCCCTGAAGATGTTGGAGCCAAAGGGACCCAATGCATGGCCAAGGGACAATGCTCTATTGGGTTTCAAGCCCTTGGGGTCTGGGGGTATTGTAGTCATTGGAATGAAGCCTTAACGTCTACCAGGTATGCAGTCCTGGGGGGGGGGGGGGCTCACATTAAAGTATGGAAGGTGCATTTACAGCTACGGATCATTTCCCGAAAAATATAATTGGGAGAAAGGGCCGGCAAACTTCGGGGGCGTGCCCCCCCCTTGACTACACCAGTTCTGAGGCCAAATATGAGGGGAATGCAAGGTGCCAGCCCCAACCTTATTGGGGGATCGGTGCCCTTGTTCGAGGAGTGTAACTACTAACGACGCGATGAGCAATCACATACCTTTAAAATAGGCTATAAATTGAGGAGCACATTTTTAGACACCCTTTATTATGTAGTAGTAGAAGTATGGATTGTCTATTTGAGGTCGGGTAGAAGGAGGGGGTGGGGGCTGCTAGAAATAGAAAAAAAAAACAAATACAAGCATGTTTGACGAGGGACAGAAGACACTCTCTCTGAAAATCGTAATGGCCCTGAAAAGAGCCGTTTGGTTTCCGCATTCTTCAGTACAACAGCTTGTCACATGCCCCTTCTGCGTGGCCTTTTGCCTTACATTTGCTGCACCTCTCTTTGGTCGACCCTTCTTTTGTTTCGACGATTGCCCTGTCCGAGATTAGGTGTTTCGACTTCAGCGCCTTCAGGTAGATTTTCATCAGTGTGGCGTAGCCACGATGGTATGTGATGTGAAGTCCATCGACGGCAAATAGGTGACATTTCCGACGACTGTTAGAGTTTTCGAACGGGACTTCGGTGTTAATGATGAATGCGTCGTTCTTTAGAGTTGCCTTAATTCTACAGTTGGCGCGCTTCCTTCTCCTGTCGAGTTCTGCATCATCGCGGCGAGGGAGGATCAAGGAAACGAAAATTGGTACTGAGTTGCCTTCACTGGATGTATTTCCTCTTATCCAGTTGATGAGCTTCCGGATTTCTGCTGCCAAGCCGGACGGTGTAAAGTTGTCTGCGCCCAGGTCGTTGGTCCCAACGTGGATGATTATCCAGTCCAGAAGGTGCCACTTAAATACGAGGTTTTGCAGCAGATGAAGCAGTTGACTCGATCTTGTCCCGGGCCAGCTCATTGTGAGGCTGTTTGCTATGCCGATACGTTCAGCGGTCATGTATTTGACCATGGAGTCGCCGATGATAATGCCTGATGTTTCCATCTTGAAATTATAGATAATGAATGTGACGGTCTTTTCAATCTCTTGTATATAAAGCCCATACCCCTCCACAACTTATACCGAGCCTTGCAACACCTAACAAAAGCAGTAGTTTGTCGTTGCTATGCGACGAGATTTTTCTATTGTCTGCGGATCAAGCCGGATTAAGGGTGAGGCTGTCCGATGACTTGTCCGTAGACAGAGAACGTTTATGTGTTGCGTAATTTACTCAATAAACTGTGCAATTTGTAGATGTCCTGTTTTAGGGGGTCCAAACTTCGGAAATGTCACATTTAAGGGACAATTTCACTTTAAAGTGGGATAGCATAACAGTAGGCTATAAAGTTAGCGACTAGCGGTGCCATTAAGCGGTTAGTTATATTAGCAACTAATACACCGGCTAAAATCACGGTTAGTCTTCAGCGAACTTGATTTCCCCGGGCCGGTTACTGCATGCGAGCGAGGAAAAATGACAGGGCCGGATTTGAGCATGGGCCAGCGGGGCACGTGTCCAGGGTCCCCCACACTTAGGAGGCTCATCAAACTACTAGGCTATCATATTTTTAGGGTCATCGGAAGACGTCATCCAGCTGAAATTTAAATATCTTCACACATGAGCCCCTACATGTTGTGCATTGTTGGGAGGGTGTGGTGGGAGATGAATTTGAAGGGGTGGGAAATGTTTTCAGGTTGCTCATAAATTAGTTAACTTTTAGTTTCATGGAGGAAGTCGCAGAAAACTACACCGCTAAATTTTTGGGAACTAAATATACTAGCAGAAAATTAACCGAATGAAACCAAAAGAAAAGCAGATTCATTCCCTTCAAAACCAAAGGGAATGGTTTGTGTTAAGTCATGTACGTCCCCGTCACCCCCCCCCCCTCCCCACATTTGAATACGGATTGACGCCCCTGGTCAGCACCTATCACTTGCACCAACGAAATTAGTACACCTTGTGTTACGGTAGCCTACCTTATTTCAGAAAGCTGAAATAGCTGAAATGTTTATTAGTGCTATGACCGTATAGCGTATGCGGTTCATGAAAACGATCGCGTACAATGTGGGTGTAAATGTTTTTAAAAAAAAGATGTCGGAATTGCACGAATTCCCTACCCTCAACTTTATTTACTTTAATATTGGCAAATGATCCAATATCTCTGGAAAGATGACTGCTTCTAGCAGAACCACGTTACCGTTTACCATTTCGTGGTGTCTTAACGCCTAAATACTTCATTACGAGTTTGCAGATACTGTAGGCTACGTGATACTTCATTATCTCACAAGTGTCTTCCTCCATAGACTCTTTGTGTAAGCTTTTAACCGTCTCAATCCGCGGCATCATCGCGATTCTCTTAATTCTGTATGTCAGTTTTAAACTAATTGACACTCTAATGTAGCTTGGCAGACCTGCCATGCAGGCTACACGTAACTTGCAACATGGACAACGATCGGCGATCGTGGTCGCCATTTTGATAAAAGAAAATTGCTCGAAAAAGTAGCGCATTGGCCATCTTTTCAGAATCTGTTTACATGGAATGTTAATTTTAAATATTTCATACATGTTAATGACTGTACTCTGCATACATGCGTATTTTCGCCGCAAATTCATTCTCCGATATTTTTGTCCAGGCAGCATGCTTCGTAATGACGAAAGTCCTGTTAGGCTATGTTTATTTAAGCACATCTATGTTGACCTATACCCGAAGAGAACAGGGTGCAATCATCGCAATGTTATTTATAGCTTTACCAGATTTTTTCCAAGATCTTGGGAATATAACACATGGCCTGGGAACTTGACAATAATTTTTTTCGGGCATGTACTGGAAATTTACGGTTATCATGTTGGGCCCTGTAGAATGTTTTTACTGATCTAGTCATGTCACGTGTCGGTAGTCCGTACCTGTGTTTCAGCTTAAAAAATATGCCTAATCTGTTAGCCTAGCATCTTCCTATTATCTCTCTTAATATTTTTTTAAGTAACGCCAAAACACATTTTGTACCGGCATGTTGGTGAATCGATGCTGTGGGGGGGGGGTCACCTTAGGAACAAAATGCCGTTGTCATACGCAAAAATTACTCAACCAGAACTCCTTAAGTTGCAATAAACAATATTAAAAACATATAATTTAGGGAATCCTAGGCGTAGGGAGATGATCTCAGCTCAGTGGGGAGGTCTTGACTCAGTGACGTAACTGATTCAGGGTGCCCAGGGGCAAAAATGGGTTGGTTGTCCCCTGACCAAATATCATGTGCACATGATGCAGCAGAGCAAATTAAGTTTTGAAAGTCACTTGTACTTACAAATAATAGGCTACTTACCGTTTTAAATGACTAATCATTTTAAAGATGACGGGTCGTCATATTCAGCGGGAGAATGATGATCGTGTTGGCCTATAGTTCGAAAGTTGGGTGACTTAGTTGCTAAAATATACTGCACAATTATAATAGGGATATGTCTGTACTACAATTGCTGAATTGCAAACAAAGTATCATCGTAGGTACGGTACTAGAACCGCCGGGTGACCCCTAGCAGTGCCCAGGGATTCGCCCCCTCAATGCGCATAGGAGTTACGCTACTGTCTGGACTTAACATTGTTTTGGACCACCGTCTTGGGGAATGGGTCAAAGGGAATGGTGAACGTTTCCCTGCATGCTTCTGGGCTGGAAGCATTTCCAAGTCCTCGCCGACGGGACCCTTTGTGTTTGCGTTGTGTGGTGTTGGAAATGCATCTCAGCGCATAATATTATTTCAGTGGCTTCCCTAATATTTACAATGGCGCAGAAACCTCTACAAAGCTACAACTGCTTTGCACTTCCAGAGTCTAACAGCCTTCATTCATTCAATGCCCTTTTCGTTGCGTGGGGAAAGACACGTTTGTTCCCGCTCTCGTAGTAAAATATTGCCCATAGTTTTGAGGAGGCATTGATAAATACCGTATAGAAGTGACGAAAACAAGCACACATAATCAGCTGTTGCAGCGATGCAAGATTAATTCCTACAAAAGAGGAAGAATTAATTGTGTAAGTGAAAGACCAAATAAATTTTCGAAACGCAAAATTTACGAACGGTTGGTTGATAAAAAGCGCTGCTATATAGTACGTAGCCTTACTGACTTTCGGGCCGAGTGACTGTGTATAGGATATAGGCTTTCCGACGCAGTAGCTCACTTTAGTTTATATTGCATGGAAGTACTAGCTTCCAGGTTTATTGATTTCCGTTTGTAACTACGGTCTGTTCACACCTCCAAAACCCACAAAGCAGGACACTGCAAATCCTCCCTTTATCTTTCCGTTACTGTCAAATCCGCGGAACCTAAGCGGATTAGTGAACAATAGTGCGAAGTTAATGAGCATGCAATTGAACGTATTTTAACGAAAATGAACGGTAGAACGAACATGAACGCATGGCTGCAGCGGAACGAAATTGAACTAGTTCGAACGATTATTTTGGACGTTTCCCCTAAGTACTTTGGATTAATCGCTAGACGATCGGAAAATTTTGCGATTAAACGTTTAGTAAGTTTGCTAAATGTTCACAGCCCTACCTCCATGTCTATGTAAAAAGTCTCTTCATAACTTGACAGTCGGTAGTAATGATACCAGGACAACAGGTTCCATCAGCCCAATATTGACCCCCAGTGGGGACCTGAGCAATGCTCTGGAGAGGGCTCAGAAGGTGGGACCACTGAAAGCTGTGCAGTAGTTTAAAAGTGGCAACAACAGCATGCAGCTTGTACATGACTTTAGGATGGCACTGGGTGCATACCAAGTACTGCACAAAATTGCAATTGTCCAGTTTTTGAAGTGGAGCTAGATAGGTGTGAGAGTAAAGGAGTTTAACCAAATCACTGGATGAGGGCTGATAATTAAGTATCCTTTAAGAATGTTTAATCTTTGCTAAGGTAATAAGTAGCACTTTACTTTAGGCACGGCACAGTAGTACCTACAGATGTAACTATGGCACTTAATATTGAGTAGGCCAATCCCTGTCCTTGAACAAGAAAGTTGACAAATGTACAGGGTATGTCCACAAACTTATCATTACCTAAATTAGCTTTATAATGGCTGGTATTACTCAAGAAGAACAGCAGTGCTTTTGGTAAAAATTCTTGCAATTTCTTTAACTACATCTCTCAGAACTACTGGTAACCAAACTTTTGAATTTAAAAAAAAAATAGGAATGTTTCCTATTTTAGAGGAAAATATATTCCAATTTTCCAAACACAGGAATATGTACCAGAAATATATAAATGTTGGGAGCCCTGGACTACACAGTCATATCTTCTGTGGCAAATGCTAGAAATTCTGGGGTATTTTTCAAAGTAGAATTTTAGCTTTGATACCACAGAGATGTTGTCATCATGCATACTACTGGAATCACTGGTGCCAATATTCAAGGTATGTTTTCAATGTTATGACTAGGCAAAGTGACTCATTCCAGGCTACCTCATTGCATGTACAAACACTGAGGATGATTAACCTTCTCTAATTTCTTTTAATGCCCTAATCCCACATAAAACTATGAATAAGTATTACTTATTGCAAATACCATCAGCACTGTGCTTTTCACAATCCAAAGTGAGAAACAGAGACACACTAATATTGGGACCAGTCCAAGTACTATGGGTGTGTTTTCTCACAGTTGCACTTTACTGTTTCTTTACACTTTAATTGGAAAGCTGACAGTTTACCATTATATCAACGATATGAAAATATAGTTTTGCTTGACGTCATTTAGTTTTAATAAATTCTGACCTACTACAAAAACTCATTCGGAGTACACTTTGTGACTCATAGAAAATATTGCAATATATGTCTACGAACCAGTCTCTTCAATTACATACTAGGTGAAAAGATCAGATTCAGATTCAGAGCAAATGCTTTTGGTATAGAATAAATTCATTGGATTTTTATGTGGTGAAACAAAAGCAGCCAGGACTAAGGGAAACATTTAGCTGACATTTGTTATTATCAGAGATGAACCCAAGCAGTTTTCTCCCAAGTTCCACTGTTTTTCTCACAATATCCATGCCTCTAAACATTCACTTTAATGCAATATTTAATGCCTTGTTCAGTTTCGATAGCACCTACAAGAAACTTTGTAAAATTGTGAATATTCAGTCAGGGTTTCCATCAAAGGGGAGGGAGAGGGGGGATTTGTCCCTACTTTACCAGAAGAAGGGTAAATCACCCCATTATCATTTCCATAAAAGTATAAAGAACTGCCAATATCTTCTGTTCTTTCTTAAGAAGAGGACACTTTTGCAGCAATGTTTGAACTTATGTAAATATATTGCCTTCAAACCCTTCAAATTGCACCTATGGGGGCCTTACAGCAAGCTTTTGTCCCCCTGAACTCACTTGTAACTGTGACCAAGGACAACACCAATTTGGACTCAGGGTTTACCAGTAATAAATTCCGCCCCCCCCCCCCCTTTTGAGTTTCTGGCGGAATCCCTGCTCAGCTTCCAATTTTTTTTGGAATCCAACTTAAAAGGTTGCACAGAACATGTGTTCAAGTGCTGTTTACCTCACGTCCACTATATTGCAGCTCCTAATAACTTCAAGTCTACGTATGAACACTCACCATTTCTCCCTCCACTCCTCATGTTGAACATGAGGCATCTTCTGAACACTCTCCTTGAAGGATAATTGTTAGGATGGTTTCAGCGTGCTTAAAAGGGGAATCATGATCACTGTGCTGCATGGAGATAAGTAAAATTGAAAAGAAAAAGATAATCAAGATACCATGGGCATTATGTCAATGATTAGCCTAAGGTTTTACTTTTTTACCCCTCTGCCCCTCCCCATCCCTCCCCCCTTCAAAAAAAATGTCCATGGTACATTCACAACATTACAAAATGTTATGTTCAAGGAAACACAACATCGTAGGACCAGTCTTAATATTCAGGGTGTGTTTTCAATGTAACACATACATATGGTAGTTTGGTGCAATTGAGATGAATGATACTCCTCATGAACAATGTTAATGTATAGGGTTGCCCTGACAGTGTATATCGATCAGACAAGGATGAAAACAAGTCAATCTAGGTTCAAGGGCTGCTGCTTTGGAATTGGAAGATAATGAAATGATGCTGGCAAAGCCAGAGAAATGACAATACTAGACAATAATAATATGGTATCTGACACCTGCTGATAATGGCTAGTGTTTTCCTATCACATGATGTATTGAACAAGGTCCATATTACTGCTGCTTTTCATTTCTGCCTCAGTGCCCTACCATTCAAAAACATTTGGACTTGCTGCCCTACCAGATGGCCTTGGTGCCCTCAAAAATTCATGAACCACCAAGGCCAAATGGCTGTGCCCTCTTTCAACCTTAATTCCAGTCCTTGGTGTGTTTTCTCACATTCACACTTTACTGTTTCTTCACACTGTGATTGGAAAGCTGACAGTTTACCCCTACATCACATTATGGAAATATGTTCCCCACCCTTTGTTTTCTCAGGATTGACCCCTTTCTGCCAAGAAGCAGTTATTATGCACTGTTCTCCTTGTAGTAAGAGACAGGTCATAATTATTTGGTTATGTTGGAAGAAAAGTCACCCCAAATTAACAGTGCACTCATTCATAGATGGCTCTTTTTCAAATGGGCTGTTGAATCACCCAGAGCATATTTAGAAATATCCCTATATCTCTATCAGTAATTGGTGACTGCACTTTGGTTGACATGAATGCAAACAATGGCATCGCTGAGAATGATCAGTGGTGACTTGTGCAGTCAGTGGTGTAGCCTGATGCATAGCAGTCAGTTCACACAGGAGTGTGTGGATATGGCCTTGAGCAAATTAAATTCATCACAGGCTGCTGTAGCTTGTCTAGGAGGTGCCTTAGACATGTTTTTTCTTCCAGATTGGAAGAGGGACCAGAATTAAACTTTGTTGGAAGAAAGGAATCTATGCAATGGTGATGTTGTGTTTGTGGGTGTGCATGTGTGTGTATGTATATATATTTATGTATGTGACGCTTTGCTTGTAAACACGTTATCTCAAGAAGTGTAACTGTGAGAGATCCCATACTTGACATTTGGATACCCCATATTGAGAAGATGACACCTATTGTTTTTGGTGGAGCTCAAAGGTCACCTGGGATCACCAGAGGTCAAACTGTAAAAGCCATGAGAAATGCTTGTAAACACGATATCTACAGATTAGACACTTCAATGAATTTTATAATTTGCATGTGGGTATGCATTTTGAGTAGATGATCCCTATTTATTTTGGTGGGGGTCAGCCGTCATTTAGGGTCACTGACGGTCAAATAGTGAAAACTTTGAAAAGTTGCTTGTAAACATTGCATCTCAAGATGGATAAGCCCAAGGTATGTCATACTTGAAATGTGGATACCCTTTAATGAGTAGATATTCTGTTTTTTTTTGTTGGAGCTTGAAATGGCATTGGGTGACTGTAGGCCAAACTTCCAAAAAATCTTGTTACATTAATGTGATGTTCATCGAAAAGGAAAGTGTGTTTGAATCTCATATTTGCAGGTGGGACTCATATTATGCAGATGATCTATACAACTATTTTGGCATAGGTCAAAAGGCTTTAGATCACTAAAGATCTCCTGAAAACCTTGTTGGACTTGAAATCACCAGGAAGAACCCCCTGGATGCATGAATCTCACTTTCTTGGCGCTTTGGCACCGACACTGCGTGATGGCCGTTTTCTCATTATCCTGTTTGAGAATGTTCGAAGACTAAAATTTGAACACCCTTGAAAACATCATTTGTCAAATGCGTATGACAACAGTTTTGGATTTTACACCTGGCATGTCATTCCCAATTAGGGAAAGCTACTTTATGATATGTTGACATAAATATGATCTGTTTGGACCAGTGCCCATTGTTTTTGAAACTTTCTTCTAATAGGCCACACCTCAACTTTGAGCACGTAACTTTCACCATTATGTTGTTGTCACAGGAAACCAATGTCCTAAATTACATCCATAGGCAAGGATCAGTAAGCCTTTGGCTTTCTGGTTTTCTGATCTAGGTGAGATTTATTACTTTTCTTCATGTGACAATAGTTAATTACTAAATTGTTTATTCTACAGTTGTACTGTAACTGCTTCATTACCGTCATGTAGACATATTATATGTATTAATGGAAAAGTGCTTCAGGGGAAATAAGGGAAATTTTGAAAAATGTAGCTTTGTAAGAATTGATGACCACCTTCTTGGATTCCCTTAAGATAGTTAAAGCGTAGTTTATAATAAATACCTATAAAACCCTTGCAAAAATGTCTGACTTATTTCAGGTGGAATAGACGGTACTGTGTGGCATCGCTCATGGGCTGGGAAGCATAATGGACGTCAAGTTCTGAAATAGCTTACTGGCCGGATGTACATAAGTTGCTCTCGTTCCAAAGGCTGTCTTTTATCTTTCACAATAATAAGACACTAGGCCATTGAGTCCGTTTTGAATAGTTCATGCTGCTAGAATTTCAACAGGAGATTTAGCCTATCAGACGACATAAGTACTTCGTTATTTTTTCAACTTCCGGGAAAACGCCCTTTTCCCGTGGACTTTGGCTAACCAGCCTATTGACATTCTAGCGGCATGTTGAAAATGAGCTTTATGTGATGCAAAGCATCATCAGGGTGGTATCTTTTTTCCAGAAACTATCTCCAAGGCACAGACGGGAGGGAGGAGGAGAGGGGGTAGAGAAGGAAGGGGAGGAAGGGAGGGCAGGAGGAAATAGTGACAGTGGATGAGAGGGAAGTGGCTGTGCTTTATAACAGGGCAAATTTAGGTAAGTATCTGTTGTTTAACATTGGAAATTTCACTGGGATTTAAAAGAAATCTACTCTCCAAGCTTTTTAGTGGAAAAAAGAGAGCTTTTGAGTGTGCAAGTAGCAGAGCTCTGCCTGTCAGCTGGGAGAAAGCCTTGTCCAGTTATAGAGTTGCTACTCATACTATTGGCCCAAGAGTTGAGACTCTAGAGCAGTGGTTTCCACTAAGCTGCGCTATGATTCAATTTTGACGCATTGATTTGTCGCTTTTGACGAGTTTGATATTATTGGGCAAAAACGAAAAAAAAAAGCGTGTTTCAGATGCAGTGGGAACAACAAAGCATGCCATACCCATAACCCAGTTCCACTAAATGGACATTTCTCATGAGCCAAAATTTTCTTATATTGAGTAGTATTGACCGAATGGATTATTTCTTGAGGGAACACTGTCTCTAGAGTAGAGTGAGGGTAATTTACTCAGACGTAAACCTATTGCATCAGTCCCTTGTAGTTTTTGAGTAATGCTCCTCTACAAAGACTGATGCAGACTTTGTAAGCACTTTTAGACCTCACCACTGCTGTATTAAAGTGCTTTATATGAAACTGAACATTATTATGGTGTTAAGGTACTTATTTTCATAATAAAGCATGGGTGAAAACTCAAAATCTGGAAAGCTTGAACATTGGTACCTTTGTTAAGGAAACATGTAAAACGTCCTGAGAAACTTAAGTGGCATTTAGAAGGTGGGAAACGATTTTTTTTCCTCTCTAAGCAATTCCATTTTTGGAAGAGGAATGGAGCAGAATTTCTTTGCTAAAATGAATTCCTGTAATTTTTCTCTTTTATATACCGTAGATGAAATAAACAATTATTACAAGCGGCTGTTTTCCCTCAACTAACTAACTGTGCTGCAGGCGAAATCTGGTCCGAGCGCTTTCGGTTATTAAGTTTCAGTGAAAGACCCCAGCAGTCCTTGAGGTATTTCATACAGAAAGTTTTTTTCAGAGGCTGATGCTTTTTATGATGATAATTGGTTTCAAGCCGTATAATTATGCTGGAGCAAGCAGCATGAAGGATTTTGGAGGATGGTGAATACCAAACATCCGTATACCGTCACTGGAGATATTCAACTGGATGACATCTGTATCATTTAGGTGCAAAATAGGTGAACCTAAAAGTGTGCTTGCAACGAACATCAAAAAACTTTCATCCAAGCCTTTTGTCACATTGATCTCTCGTATGCTTTGTGAGAACATGGGGACATTGACCTAATTCAATGTACCATACAGGTCAAAGCTGCAGGGGGTCACAAGAGGGGTTCAGGACATTAAGAGATTGTAAGCAATTAGAGCTATGAGACAACGGCTGAACTTGGAAAAAAATACGAAGAGGAGGTCAGCAACTTATTGAAAGAAGGGAATTATCTCATTTAAGGGGGACAGGTCTTTACAAATGACTCCCTGCTCAATAAACTTGCAATGGACCAAAGTGTCTTTATGTGGGGGCAAGCGGAATGTTGAAGCTGTAATTAGAGTGCTTGGGAACATTCTCAAGGGTGAAATTACGCACCTTCAAAGTGGACATTTGCTAAGTACATCGTTCTTGAGGGTCGGGCCCTGCTCAACAGCAAATCTTGAGGCGTTCTGTCCCCAATACCAAAGTCCACCTTAGGATTGAGACCATTGACTGATAATTTAACCGTGGAAGCAGCATGTTACATGAATACGTAACTCCCTACTTAAGTATGTTTGGTATTTTTCTACCACAATAAGTGACATCCTATCCAGTTGATACTGCAGTGACAGATTTATTATTCCTTTGTTTTTTTTTGTAAGCTCTCTTTAATGCTACTGAAGTTTTATATGGGCACAGCCTGTGCCCCTGTCCTAACTCTACAGACTATACAAAATAGATTAACTAACTGCTTACAGTACTAGACAACCAACCAAGTAACACTGATCATTTGTTACTTGGATTGTAACCTTTAAAACTTAAGAATGTTCATAATGTATTTTATGGGGGTTAGCTTGTATATAATCACCAGTCATAACTTACTACCAAATGCATTGCAAATGTCATAAAACCCCCCCCACATATCAACTGAAGTAACAATGTTTACCCTCGTAATAATAATCTTTTTTCTGTATCCACAGTCCAAATTGTGTCTGTAAAATTAACTTCTTCAAAATTGTTGTTATAATATTTGGCACAACCATCCCCTTTGAGGTAATAATCAGTACTTTCACTTGTTCTTTTTCAAAAGAATCTTAAAATACTCACTCTGACGCTATTAATCACTTTTAAGCTCTAATATTTATCTGAAATGTCTTAGTATCCCGAGAGTGTTCTTTCTATTCTTCTGACCGTCTCCTTCTTTTTCTTTTTTTTTTTTTTGTTTTGATGGTCACTAGCTTTGATGAACAGTATGTTTTTCTATGTGCTCCCTCATTGTATGTCAACTAATTCATTTGAATTTAATTTTGTTGATGAGATGTATATATATGAGACAAATGAATCTATGTTTTTGATGAAAATTTTCAAGAATTCGTCTCAGGCCATGGCCTTCATCCTGTGAAGCTGATTTTTTTGTATTTAAAAGGTCCTCTTGAGCTCTTTCCACTTCTTTTAAAATTTTTTAGTGATGATTTCCTTCCCAACTTTCAAAATTGCTTCAATTAGTCCTTGGACCTATGGGCTGCCGTTGTCATTCCTGATGTGTGAAGTATGGGGAATGTGTGAAATCGCTGATATTTGGTCAGGATTCTTGGTGAAAGTTCGCTATAGATGGTCGTGGTCCCTGCAGTGGACTCGGGGAGGGGATGGAAAACTACTGTTTCAAGGTATGAATTGGTGGCCACACTTCATACTACTTGATAGCAAACTTTTTTTGAAAAGGTGCCATAAAGGTGACATTTCCTCCATTAGGTGCATTCAGGGAATTATTGGGTGGATAACTTCTCACAGATTGCAGTATTATGTTCCCACCATGTTGTAATGCTTGGGAAGATATGTCCCTTGCTTGGTTAGCATTGTCCCTCCCCGTGATGAAAGGGAAGTGTCTTTTCCGATTTAAGTATAGAAACACAGTAACTTCAAAATAATTACAATTGCTAAACTATAAAGTATAATTTTACAATGAAAGGAGAAACAAAAATTCATGTCAGTGCACATATTGTACTAACCCTCCTCTTGGTGTACTTTTTTTACAATAGTCTGTAACTTCACATGCATTGCATAGATGACAAGGCTACACACAGATAGGGAAACAAACTTTCTGATTACAGTACCTGTCATGATGTCCGCAAGTTCATGAGTCAGAATATTTAAACCCAGGTAGAAGGCTAGGTCCAAGTTCCAAATATGTCATGTCCATGATCATGATTCCTCCTATTAATATTATAAGTTTTATCTACACATTCCAAGCCATGTGTAGGAACGATTTTTAAATTGGAAGGTTAATCAAAATGCTCTTACTAGACTCTAGTGTATGTTTACAGTAAGACACAATGGCAGATAGCTCTTTCATCAGCAGGACATTAAGTGTTACATTTCTAATGAAGAGCGCATTCAGAAGCCTTCTCTTTATATCAGCGCTTCTCAACCGGTGGGCCGCGAAGCTCTCACAGTTGGGCACCGAGATCCGCCGATAAAAATAAAAATTAAGAAATAGAATAAACTTTTTGTAAGGTGGGCCTCAGAAAAAATTCTGTAGAGTGAAGTGGTCCTGTGAGTTAAAAAGGTGAGAAGCGCGCTTTATAGATACCAATCATAGTTTATGATTTTCTTCACTTTCAAAATGTTGGTAACTTGGCCTATAAACAGTGGCCTAATTTTTTGGTAAATTAACTAACAAGAACTTGACAAATTACTGTGGCTAAATTGCATGAACAGGTAACAAGTACCTTGTGTGTTTCAGTATAATGAAATATTTGGATAATTTGTATGAAAAAAAAACTTTATATCCATTGGAAGAACCATTGTATGATATATCCATGTACCAATCACCTGTAATCATTGCAACTATGACACACGCTCCCCTCAGGGTTTGAATTTCTATCTTCAAAGGTGGTGTACTGCTCCTGTAATTGAAGCACTAACATCTGAATACTGCCGTGGCCACAACCCACTTGGAAATACATAGCACAGTGCATGACTACACTGTAACAGCAAAGGTTTAAACAAAGCGACATTTGAAGTTGCATTCCGGGATGTTTAATTCCGTAGAATTGTTTACAAATCTTTAATTCATTTCCCCTTGATGGCGCAGTGGCAGTGACCCTCTGGCTAAAATGACAAGCAAAATGTGTTAAACGATGTTGGAAATGGATTTAAACTGGTCCCATCGTCCTATCTTTGCAGCTTAGTTATTGTTGAACAGGTAAAAAATGTTGGCATTTATTCACTAACTTAGATGTCCTTTCTAGTACAACATATTGATGTTCTTCATTCCACACCCCACATATTTGCTTGTGTTTCCTTTGGAAACAAAAAATGTGTAGTTGAAAAAAATTACTCTTTTCTAGCTAGTATGTTGAAGGAAGATGACCTTTTAACGTCAAATCATTCTATACACAACATGAGAATGATCACATCTGTGACAGGCGGTGCTGTCGCTTTCAGAAAATTCAAGAAAAAGCTGTGATTTGATTAGTACACGAATGAAATCACAATTATTGTTGCGAATCAAACTTTCCATCTTGAGTTGAGTGAATTTCACAGCTACATCGAACACACACGTCCCTGATGTTTGAACGCAATGAGAATTTGATTTCAAACCTTCAAACACATATTTCTTCAACTTTTAACTGAGGTTAACGCTTGAGAAGAATAAACTGATTTGCTACAAAACAAAAAGCAACGTTAACCAAAATGTAAAAATTACAGTAACTCCATTTCATGTTTAGTTTTTACCAACATGCACAATCCAATTCATATTAATCAAGTTTTACAAACCCCATCTATACAACTTCTGAGTAAATGTAAAATGAAAAGGAATGAGGTGATATGGATCATGCAGATGAAATCAGTAATTGGCTTAAAATATATCTCGTGAACATTACTTTCAGCTCTTCCCCTTGTTGAACTTTTCAAGAATGAGACCATTTTTCCCTAGGTATTTAATACATATTTCCCTGAGTTTTGTCTTTGGAAGTTAATTAAAAGTCGTAAATTCTACTACTTTCCGCTGAAAGAAATGCTTAATTAAAATTAAGATCATTCAAAATTTTGAGTAATAATGTGTTACCTACCCATGAGGTTTTCATCCATACCCTGTAATTCTACCGCATATCGCGTTAAAAAAATGGAAATATCTGAAAGGTACCAATTAAACTAATTTTCACATCATAATGGATGGTAAGTCTGTTATAGCATACTTACAAGTTCGTGCTTATAAAAACTTTCAATCAAACTTAAGATGGGCGTACTAATGCTGTTAAAGAGCGATTTTTATTCAAGGTGACCCTTTCAAAAAAATTGACATAAAATGAATGCGTAAAATGGTTGGCAAATAGGTTAAATCCCAAAGGACATCTTAATTGTCATGATATTACAAGAGCACTCCTGGCCCGGAACACTCGATTACCTCACAGAATATTACAACATCATCACACATTTTACATAGACAAAACTTTAAGAAACAATTAGAGGTGGATCCTTCGGAGGGTAATGGGCATAGCTGAATGCTAATTCAACATGCCCTTTGTGTTCTGTACGGTACAGTATCTCTCCTGTTAACTTAGTCTTTTGCTCCGCCGTTTCCTTGTTACATCCACCCTTTTAAAAATGGCATAAAATAATGGCAAAAGTAGGCAATTTTCCTAAAGAAAACTTGCACACACAAGAATAATAAAGTTTCTTCTTTGGGTGTTGGAGGAATCACGGGTCAAAATGGACGGATCTTACGCAATTTCATTATGAAAAGTTTACCATAAACACAAAGTGAAAATGTTTAATTAAGTTAGCATTGCTTGGCGGCAAATTTTTGATGTTGAGATAAAATATAAAGCACATCAAAGTGTTTGTTTGCTATAAACAAAGACCATGATTGACTGTTCAAGGACTGACTGAATATGTTTCACATTCTATAAATTTTTCCTTTGACCCACAATCATGTTTATGATTTTTCCTTCTACTAAGAGTTATGAATATGGGTTAAAAGTGTTTACCATTTTCATGAATGTAACCATTTTAACACCCTTTAAATGCTATAGCTCATTTCCAGGCATACCTATAATACAAATCTGTGTGGTGCAACAATGACTGAAAATTTCACATTAAAAAAGTGTCAATGAAATTAGTTTTTTTTTCTTTTTTTTTTGGGGGGGGGGGGGGTGTGTGGGGGGGGGGGTGGGGGGGGGGGGGCCGCTCAGGTCAAAGAGCACAAATGAGAATAATATGTCAACCCCAAAAATGATTCAATATAGGTTAAGGTTCCTAATCGAGTGATTATACCCAAAAATATCTGTGGACTTGATCCTGTCTAATGTAAAGCACCCATGAGCCCTACTTTAAATCAACATAACTGCTTACACTGGCTCAAATGCTAAAATTAAATCCTTTCCTCACCAATCTGCTTATCAAAATCGAAATGCAGACAACTACCAAAACTTTGGTGGATACATAAGCAATAAATCTCAAAATCTGATTAAGAGGGAAATACTGAGCCATTATTGTATTTAACAAAAATGACTTCACTTATATAATAACAATGTATTTTTAATTGAAAATAAAAACTCTACTTACAATCTACAAATTCTAACTCAGAACAATAACTGGTACATTTGATTCACAAACCGGAGGTCATGGTAGCTGAATACAATTTAAAGATTCTCAAAAATTTGTTTTCTTTTTTAGTTACAGAGCTAACTGGCAGAACAGCAAGTTCAATTTAACTGTTCAAATTCAGTAACCTTTATGCCTGGTTACAAAAAGCACAACTTTTGGACGGCCTTGGCTTAACCCCAGGCAAAGGGTCACACCATAAATCAAACCCAGTTTTAAGATCCTGCATCCCACCTCAAGACACCATATTAGCACCATTCTCTCCAATCACAAGGAAGATGAAGGCACCTAACGACTTTAAGATAACCTGAATTGATGGCAGCCTATATACACACATTAAGTACCTAAAGAAACTAGCTGACTTTAATCACTTGTCAAAGAGAACCTTCAACCCCCCCCTCAGCATTCACAAGTATTCACGGTTTTATGAAAATTTTGAAGGCAAGTTCACCTCAGATTCACAGTACTGAAGTAGTTAAGGCTGAAAAGATTCACTCAGTTTTCACTTTTCCATGGAAATTTGTTAGTCGAATAGATTCACCAGTCCTGGCTATAGCATTGTCGGCTGTACTGCACATGTTGTGATTTGTCTCTGGATTATATTTTCCGACCTGAGTCAGCATTGATTCCTATTTACTGCACTGTTCATCACAGATTTACTGCAGCCTATTTTTATTCCTCGAGATTCAGCATTTCAGGGTACTTTGTACGCAAAGACTTTGAACACATGGTATCATGTTGAATGTCAGACTGCTTGAGTTGGAGGTTCAAGGTTTTGTTTGACGGGTGCATAAATGGCCAATGAGACCAGCTACCTGTTGAATACATGAGGAGCTGCACCAGACTAACACTCTTGCATGATTACAACACAGAGGATACATTATCTCATAAAGCTTCATAGACACTTGGTCATGACTTGGTAAGTGAGTGGCACAACGACTAATCTAATCCATCATTCATTGCCACGATGTATAAGTTTCACACTGGCGCACCTTCTGTTAAGTGGTCACATTCAAATTAGCTAAACGGCCATGACTTTGTAAAGGTCGTCCATGAATATTTACAAAAGACGTTATGCAATGATTTCATAATCCAGTTGATAACTGTCACCGTTGAGGAGATCTTTATGTAAGCCTACCTCAAACTGAGGTGCAGACAGCTTAAAGAGGCGGGTCACACCTACAGCATTTGCCAAGTCCAAAAGTCCGATCCAAACTTTTTCTATATCGGAACAAATAGTATTTATTTCAGACTTTGCTCAAGGTGGCCACCCCCTATTTTGATAAACATCCTAGTTTGTTGTCCAACGTAACTGTTTCTGCTACCATTTTATAATAAACCACTCCACAACAAGCGGGTATTTGGTCAAGATCAAATCGTTTTTGCAAATGCATGCCTGATAAACACTGTCTGCATATTACGAGTCAGGAAATAGTTAGTTTACGAGTTCATTTTTCCTAGTCCTCGTGAGATGCAAATCATATTTACAACAGGTTTGCAATTTTTGGGCTCTTTCTGCCGACTATGCATTGGAGAGGATTTTAACTAAAACTCACAAAATCGACTGTAATTTTACCGAATCACTCTAGTGTGACCTGTGCTTACGGCATTAAGAGGCTGGATGGCCTATTAATGAACATGATTAGGCAGGTAATCTATTCACTTTCAGTTTGAGGTTGCTACATGGAGTTAACCCCCACCCTGGAAGGTCAGTCTCGCTTTTTTTTCCATGCTCAAAGGTGGATATACATCTACCACGCTATCCACTTAGCAATAGTTGTTGATTATTTTCCTAAGGACCTGGGGCATAACACACCTAAGGCCCTTACCTCTCATTTATTTGCAGACAGAAAATTAATCATTTTTCTTCTAAATGAGTCATTAGATGAGATGAAATTATCAGAGCACA
This sequence comes from Holothuria leucospilota, assembly GCA_029531755.1. Lineage (NCBI taxonomy): Eukaryota > Metazoa > Echinodermata > Holothuroidea > Aspidochirotida > Holothuriidae > Holothuria > Holothuria leucospilota. The sequence continues at coordinate 7,231 of JAIZAY010000533.1, read as the reverse complement.
TCTAGCAGTAATAACCGCTCCACAATTTTCAGTGGAACCGTACATGTTGATTGGTCCCTCCCACCTCATAGAACGTCATCCAAATTACTAACAACCCCCTGGAAGTTTCAATCTTACTGGGTGATCAATTTCTTCTTGTTCTCAATTGCTGGAAGTTTTTGGGACTCTAGATCCAACAGTGGACATTGCACCTGTTCAATCTCTCAAGCTGGACCCGCCTGGAACCTGACTCTACAGAAGGACCAGAACCAAAATGGATTCATTCAGAGTCCCAATTCCCTGAGCTTCCAGCCAGGGTTCCACCATCCCCAAACTGATGCGGTTTATTATCATCATCAGAGAAGTCATCTGGCAGGGGGGTCTCCATCCTACTGGGCGCCCTGTAAAGAGAGATAAAGTTGCCATAAATGAAGAAAAAGGCAGCAGATAAACACTTTATTTTTTTTCCATTTTCGAGGGATGAGCCATACAAAGTTTTGATAAATTAACCCTTGTTCACATCGCAGTCTAGTTGTATAATGCAATTTCTGAATAAAGTGCTAGGGGGACTGTACCTCAACTAATCAGTTAGTATAACCTTGATTACAAATAGCAAGTTCAAATCAACCGTCTCTTATTTGCACAAAGCAGCAGTTAATTCAGCTGTAACCACAAAAGTGAATAATTTACTATTTGCCCTTTTCATGATGTAGACCTCTGAACGAATAATATTAGTTTTTTACACAGGTTCACACTCTGCCTCAACAATTGTGCAGAAATGTTTTGCATAAATACTTTACACACTGGATTTTCACTGTTATACCTTTTTTCAGACTATGAATCGTGGATTTCTTTCAGTTGGTGTCTTTGCACCAGAAACTCCAATTTTACACATGATGTGTAGGCTGCATACAGATGTATCTAATTTGAACCAAGTGACATTATTACCCCATAATATAAAAAGCAGTTTTCTTTTTAAAGAAATTAAATTTATTTTTCACAATTTTTGGATTACAAAAATTTTGGGTTTTTACTCCCTTACACATGAGAACACCCAAGTCATGTGGGCTGGATCTTGTAAATTTTTTTAATTTCTGTGGGCCCCTTGAACCCCAAGTAGTAAAATTGTGACAGAACCCTTCCTCAATCCTTAAAATTCTACAACATGATCTCTATTAAAATCCCCCTGCAACAATGCTTCACAACAAAGAAATAACACTACCACATTGCCAGGACATATGAAACCATGAAGATGGAAAATTTTTAAGATTTTTTTTATGGTAACACAACTTAAAAATGCCAACCCAAAAATCCCTGGGGGAACTCTACTGCTTTTCCCATGGGCTTCTCTTGAAATACAGTCCCAAAACTTCCCCCATCACTCACTACTCTGGGCACATCGTGGTCGAAAAAAGGGGGACTGACACCTAAAAAAGACATTTAAACACATACTGTAATGACAAAAATAACTTTTAAAGACTAAATTCTTTTAAGGGAAAATACAATCCCCCCCAAAATTTTAATATTTTAAACCCCGTCATCCCAAATTCAAAAATGGCTTTAAAATCATTTATGTGACTATTTTTTTACTTAATTTTTAAAAAAATTTATGCTGAATACCCCCTTGGTTTTTCCTTCAATATTCAAAGGGTTTTTTTTCGAAACATTATGAAAGTACTTTGGAGTAAAATTTAGAAAGGTTTATCTTTAAAATTTAGCAGACTTTTTGAAATAAAATTTTGGGGTGAAGGGTTTCTCCTTTTTGTCCAAATTAAAACATCCATTTTGGTCCGTTTTTTATTAAAAATCTCCCCTTCCCTTTTTAATTTAATTTCTACATGAAATTCTTAAGGTCCCCTGAAAATCTTATTTACGAGGCCCTAAATCCTTTTGACAATAGGGGTTTTCCCCCTTTTTTGCATTTTAAAAACTTTTTAACATCCCCTTCCCCTGGGGGGGAAAAAGACAGGCCCCTACCCACCGGGGGCAGGGGGTCCCCCCCCCTCCCCCCCCAAAAAAATTTTTTTAATAAAGGGGTTTTTCCAGGGAAAGGGGGAACAAATTTTTACGAGAAAAGCTAATTTGGGAAAAAAAATATAAGAAGAAAAAAAAGGGAAAACTCACATTTGCATCGAGAGTTTCCCTTTAAAAAAGGCAAAAAACCCCCCTCCCCTTTCCACCCCCTCCCCCCCACCCCCCCCCCAGGCCCCCCCCCCCCCAACATTCCCCCAATTTTGGGGGCCCCCCCCCCCCCAAACCCCCCCCCCCCAAAATTGTTACCCCCTTTTTCTGGCTACGGGCCCCGCAAACCCGATAAAAACTTTTGGATAGCATAATTACACTCAACAAAAAGTACTATGGGTAGCCTTTTCAGCCAATTTTTTCAAAAAGTGGGTTTTTCATACCGTTTTTTTCATTGAAAACTGGGGCACCATGAATAAAAATTTAAGGGAGAGGGAAAAATTTGGGTGAAAGAGCAAAACCCGGAAAAATTTTGCATTCCTACCTGCACCTTACGGGGGTTTTCCTCCTCCCCCTTGGACCCTTTTGGCCCTTTTTCTTTTTTGCAAGGTTTATCTAGTACATCAGGGGGCGAGGTTTCCCACAACAGCTTTTAAAACGGACCAAGTTCCGGGGCCCCCTTTGATGCAAAAGCTGTAAACGATTGCTGAGTCTGAAAATTTCTTGCCCAAATTTGCAGCATTAATAGAATTAAAACAATAAGGAGAAACTTTATTACGTTTACGGTATAAGACAATATAACAACAAAACCCTGCCTTTTATTTTGTGCAAAAGCCAAATTTTGGGTTTTACTTAAGGATAACTTCTTTTTTGGAGTCACCTTATGATCCCCAAAACCCTGGGGTAACATGAAAAAATTTTTCATCTTAGGAACTACACACTATCATCAGGCAAAAAAATCATAGTGAATCTCAAGTCTTCAATTATTTCAAAAACCTTTCCCCAAAATTAAAAAAATGAATTTTTATTGGGGGCTAACTTCCCTCTCCATACACATTCCAGATCCCCAGAATATAAAAAGCATTAAAAATGGCAAAATTTTTTCCCGGGCCCCCTCTTGTACTAAAATCTTGTTTTCCTTTTTGCTCTCTTTTTTTTTTTTAAAAAACCACGGGCCCCCTTTTCACAAAATGGGGGATCACCATCTTATTGTTCCCTGGATTTCACTACCCCAAGCCATCTCATAACATCTTTGGCAATAAAAAAACAAATTTTTTAAGGGGCTGAAACAGAGAGAAACCAAAAAAAGACAATTTGAAGTAACAAGATGGGGCCCCAAGAAAAAGTTTTTTCTATGGACTTTAAATTCCCAAAATTTAATGAGGGATTTTTAACATTTTACTTTCATCAAATTTAATATGTGCTCAAAAGGTTTATTTTGGGGCAAAAAAACTCCCTTTTTAAACTCGGGGCATTTATTGCTGGGAAAATGACTTCTGGGGACATTTTTAACAATTAGTAAGGGAAAAATTTAGTTTTGGTATCTCGTAGGGTTTAAAAGGGTTTTGGGCCCCCTTAGTTTGTGTCCTTTCTGAACACAGCTCATTTTTGGGGGCGAGCCCCCTTGGGAGTAACATTTTTGTTTCACCCTCCTTCCCTTTTCCCGTACTCATGGGACCCCTGAAAAGTTGGGGTTTCAAAATTTCCCCCTTAGCCTTTATCTAAACCAAAGTACAATATTTATGCAACAGGTAATTTCCCCCCCTTTCCGCAATTTTATAAACCCCCAATTCCCGTTTTTCAAATTTTAAAAAAACTGTTTCAAAAACCCTTTATACTACAAAATCTTTGGCATTTTTGCTTTTAAACCTTAAAAAACCCCTGGGGCGTCTCGCTTGAACCAATTGGGTTTAAAATGGGACGTTAAACCTCATCTAACTAACTACAAGGAAAACAAAAGGGACCCGCACAAAGCTTGCAAGAGACTGTACAATTATTTGTACATGTCAATTCTCGTTTTTGGGAAACACCACCTACACTATCCCAACCCAAAATCAGTACAATCTCTACATAGCCTCAAAATTTATACAAAATTTCGACCTTCTAGTAGCCTCAACAAATTACAATATTTTTAAATTTCCCCAAAAATCCAGTGCTCCCGCACTGCATCAAGGGAAATTTTCACATAATTGATTCTTTAAAAAAACTAAAGCCCTATGCTTTTCAGAATTTCAATACTTTTTAAAATTTTTTGAAGGGTAATGTTTAAGGGGAAAGGTTTTTTATATGTTCAAAAATATGATGGGAAAAAAAACTTGGTTTTTTATGAACTGGTTTGCATGGCTAAAATGGAAACTTAGACAATTTCATACCCTTGCTGTCGGTTTAAAGTAAATTTTGTCCTTATCATGAGTTTCATATTGCGATTTTGGACAATTGTTGTGGTATGGTCCTTCAAATTATATTTTTTAGAAATTATGGGAAATTTGTGTCCTTATACTTTTTTTGTTCAAAAAGATTATCATAAAAAAAATTTTACTGGCTTTTAGCTGATCGATTACTTTAAGGGAAAATTGTGACTACAAAAAACTTAAAACATTTTCAAAAATCAAAAAAAGTTTAAATGGAAAATTTTTTATATTTCCTCCGTCATTTTGCTTTTTGGTTTTTGTCCGTATTGCTAATTTGTAGAAAATAATTGTGAAAAGTATTGGCAGTACGTGCAACAAAGCTTTTGAAGGTCTTGAGTCAATTGCTACAAAAAACAACAAATAAAATGTATAAAACACCTTCTTTAAAAAATAGTAAAAAACAACTCAGGGTTGGAATTAAGGTTGGAGGAGGGCCCAGCCTTTGGGCCTTTGGGGCATTCAAAATTTTTGGGAGGGCACCAAAGGCCATCGGGTAGGGCCCCAAAAGGCCAAAAGTTTTTTGTGGGCAGGGGCCCCCCGGCAAAGATGAAAAACAAAATTTTAAACATTAAAATAGGGAGGGGTTTTCCCCTAAACGGGTAGCCCCGATTTTTAAAGCGTGAAATTTTTGGGGTTTTACGCACTGTTTTCTTCCAAAAACAAAAAAAACAAAAAAAGGGTTCCATTCCTTCCCCTTTTTTATGCAGTGTAAACCCATAGCACTTTAAATTTGTAGTGAGTCTTTTTTTCACCCTGGGTTTTAATTGACCCCCAAAAAATTTTTCTTAGAGGGGAAAAACTGGGACTAAGGTTTTTACAGTTTTTTTTGTAAGGGGCCTGCATTTCCGTACCTTTTACTGTACATTTTTAAATGAAATTTAAAGACACACCCCCAAAATGTGTTTTTACAGTGTCATACAAATAAACCCTATAACCAAGTATAAAAAGTACCGAAATATGGCCGGAAATGGGACCCTTTTGGTAAACCCCGAAAAAATTTTTTTAAAAAAATACTACAAATTAATGAAATTTATATACTGAAATATAAAAAAGGGAAACTCTGTAATCCTTATATTTTTTTTTTGTTTTTTTTTTAACTTGAAAAAAAAGTTTGCAAACAGTTTTTTTTATTTTCCCTTAAATTAAACAATAAAAATTTTAAAAGGGAAAAAAATTTTAAAAAAATAAAACTACCCAAAACTTTTTTTTTCCCCTTTTTTTGTTTTTTAAAAGGAAAAAAAAAAAAATTGAAAACCCTTTTGGGAAATATCATCACCCCGGGTGGTTGGGCCCCTTCCACCCCACCGGGGGAAATTTCCACCAATTAGGCCCCATTAAAAAATTTTTTCCCAAAAGGGTCCCAAACCTTAAACCCCCCCTGACAAAAACCCTTTTTTAATAGTCGGGTAAAAATTTTAAAAAGGCATAAAAAGATAATCATCAAAAATTTTTGTTTTTATTGTGATGTCCCCCCAAAATTTTTTTTTCCAAAAAACCCTAATTAAATTTTTTGGGTATACTCATTTTTTTTTTTGGGTTTTGGGCCAGAAACATGTGCTATGACTGTAATGGTAAAAAACTGGAACCCCTTTAATTAATCTTCCTTTTAGACCGTTTGTACCAAGCCCTTTTCCCAATTAAACAATTGCAGCCTATCAGATATTCATGATGACATTGGATTTTTATTCACCTGAAAAAAATGCTAATGAAAAAAGGTAACATAACAATGGTAAATTTTATATGCCCAAACATTGTACATTGTTGGGGGCAGGTTGAAATGTTGTTAAAAATAAATTTATTTCGCAGGTTATCATGTCAAAAGTAAATATTATTTGTTTCATGATTACTTGCTGTTTGTCAAATAAATTGTTTGAATTTGGGTTTTTAATTACTACTTGTTTAGTTTGAAACATTAGCCTTGGTATTCAGAATATTTAAAATAAATGGTGGCCAAATGTCAATTTGGGGGGGGGGGGGGGGGGGGGGGGGGGGGGGGGGGGGGGGGGGGGGGGGGGGGGGGGGGGGGGGGGGGGGGGGGGGGGGGGGGGAGGGGAAAAAAAAAAAAAAAAAAAAAGAAAAAAAAAAAAAAAAAAAAAATAAAAAAAAAAAAAAAAAAAATAAAAAAAAAAAAAAAAAAAAAAAAAAAAAAAAAAAAAAAAAAAAACTAAATTTCCAATTTTTTTTAATTTATTTGTGTAAAACCGGCTGCTTGGGGTTATATAGTAAAACCTAAAACACCTTGAATAAAACTTTTCCTGTTTTTTTGGGTTTTTTTTTTCCCTTAACAAGGGCCCCCCTTTTTTGGGTTTTTTCATGGGGGGTTTTTGCGTTTTGTAAATTTTTTTCCCCCTTAAAACCAAAAAATTTTAACTGTGTTAAAAGCCCACAACTGGAAAAAATTAAACAAAATTTTTTCCACAAACGGCAGAATTTTTACCATCATAAAAATCGGTTTGTCTTGAAAAAATTTTTGGGGGAAAAAAAAGGGGCTTTTCCGGGAAAATAGGATTTAAAATTTCCCCTTTTGGCAAAGTTTTAAAAAAATTTCGTATAGAAAATTTTAAGGTGGAAATCGGTTTGCCCCCCTTTACGCTGCCCCTTTGGGTGGGTTTAAAAAATTTTCCCTTTGAATTTAAAAAATTTATTTTATTGGCCTTTTAAAAAAAAATTAAAACCCGGGGGAAAAAATTTAAATTTAAACCAAAACAGAAGGGCCCGGTTTTTTTCCAAAATGTGTTTTAATTATTTTTTCCAAAAACCAAGCAGACCAAGTCTGAGTTTAATAAAAGTTTGGTACTGGGGGTTTTTTGGGGGGCCCCCATGTTTTCGATTTCTTTTTTCCTTGGTTTAAACCCCAAAAAAAAACCCCCTTTAAACGT
>JAIZAY010000432.1:0-47766 GCA_029531755.1 Holothuria leucospilota | reverse complement strand
TGGTACTGTTGATTACTGTTGCTATCATCAATCGTTAAGTCTTTGTGTACCGAAACGACTAAAAAAATGTGACTTCTCACAAAATTGATCTTCGAGCTTGTTGCCGTGGCAACCATTAATTTTTTTTTTTTTTTTTGGTAGCATTAGACACGTTCATCAATTGTGTGAATAAGTTTCATGTATGTGTAATGTTTCCTTCTGGAATGATTTTAAATATACTAAAAAAATGTGCTTTACCAAAATTTACCTTGACTTCTTGTCGCGGAACCTTTGACCTGGTTGCCATGGTAATCACATTTTTGGTACTATTTAGCACATTCATCAGATGTGCGAAAATTTCATGTATGTGGAATGTTTCCTTCTGGAATTTACTTAACATACTTAAAAAATGTGATTTCCACAAAAATTGACCTTTGACACTTGGTTGCCATGGCAACCTATATTTGGTAGGATTAGACACGTTCATACCTGTTTGAAGTTTTGTGTATGTGGAATGTTTCCTCTGGAATCATACTAAAAATACTTAAAAAAAAATGTGATTTCTCACAAAAAGGTCATTTGACTGGTGCCATGCAACCCATATATTTTGGTTTAGCATTAGACACTTTCATCATATGTGCAAAGATCATGTATGTATGGAATGTTTCCTTCTGGAATATACTAAAAATACTAAAAAAATGTGATTCTCACAAAAATGATCTTTGGATCTTGGTTGCATGGACAACCATATAGTTGGTAGCATTAGACACTTTCATCATATGTGCAAAGTTTCATGCAGTGGAATGTTCACTTCTGGAAATTATACTTAAAATACTAAAAAGTGTGATGTCTCACAAAAATTTGATCTTTGATCTTGGTTGCCATGGCAACCATATATTTTAGTTAGCAATTAGAAACGTTCATCATATGTGTACAAAGTCTCAGTTCTGGAACTTTCCTTCTGGAATATACTAAAAATACTAAAAACGGAATTTTCCCAAAAATGAATTTGACCTCTGACTTGGACCTTGTCTGCCGAACATGTCACGGAGACACAAGTTTACACTATGGAGGACCTACTCCACCAACTTCAAAAAGAATCGATCTAGCCCACAAGGGGAGTTCATGGAACACTTTTTTCACATTTTTTCGCTTGAAAATGTTAGTATCCACGTGAATTTTGACCTTGGTTGCCATGGCAACCATTATATTTCGCTAGTGCCAGAAACTATTATTATATGTGTGAAGTTTCAGGTTCATGGGATTTTTTTGTTCTTGGAGTATTATAAAAAAGCGTGATTTTCACATAATGTGACATTTGACCTCTGACCTTTGACCTTTACTTCCGGGAGGTCGATGTAGACTTGGGGTTCCACATAGGGCACCTTCCCAACCAAATTTGAAGAACAATCAGCTTTACCGTTTTGGAAGATATTAAGGAAAACAAAATTGGACACACACACACTTCACTCACTCACTCACACACCAACACACACTCACACACACACACACACACGGACACGTTTTGGACCCCTCCCTCTGGTATGGATTTTGGTCACCTGGGGTACCCCAACCATGGGTTAGGACTTTAGAATTCAGTAACTTGTGAAAATTAACGTTACCATGGCACCGTTGTTATTTCTGCTGGCATTGCCGAATGTAGCCCAACAGGTCAAGTGACTTACCATATTCTAATCCTCCTCACGGAGCGCGATGAGATAACAAGCGGGCAATCCACGGGAGTTGCTTATCTCTCGCAGCACAGGCAGTTGCTAGGCCGTATAATAGAGGAGCACAGCGCGTGTGACCGCATTCGATGGTGCGTGAGACGCGCATGACTGCATAACATCGCGGATAGACACCGTCACTCAACACAGTACCACAGAGTAGGCGCGCTTGTAAACTGACTGTCACATACATGTGCAAGATAATTAGTACAACGCGTCGAACGGGTCCTCTTGACAAAAAAGGCGCACGAAGGGAAAGTAAAACGCGCGCACATGAACGCGTGCATTTTGGCCAATGATGTGCCTCAAAGCTTCCTACACGGTAAGCGTTTGGTGCTCTGTATGTTATACGGCTATTGTGATGGAGGCCTATGCCTTTTCAGGAAGTTGCTAAGGCAACTTTACCTCGGCACAATGGTGTGCATGCTAACGCGTGGTAGCCGGCAAATTAGCGTCCAAGAGGCTGAAGAGACGCTAATTAGGCTGACTATGGCGCGTTAGCATGTACATCATTGCCTAAGCGTTTTCACTTCTAAGCACGTGTTTCTACGGAGTTGGCGACTTGAGTAAGCTATAACCTACATCACGTGACCATCCATGATGGCTTCAAAACCTTATTGTGAAATGATCCTTCCAAGCATATAGTTCAGTGATTTTCACCCAAGATGACGTCAGTGTGATGTCAATGCATAAGGTCTATTATAAGTATAGATGCCAAAGTCCTATACCAACACTGTTACAGGACGATATGAATCCATGGAGACTCAAATTATGGGAGTGGAAGTGTTAGATTTGACATACCCGCTTTTTTATTCGGTGATGTGGCGGTATAGAGATTATGCACTACCGTAATGTATCTCTATGTTTCCATCCAGGTGTACATTGCGCCAACAATTGTACTAAGGTGCGTCGTGAGCGGTATCTTTAAACACACCTGATACTATGCAGTTCCATCCAGTAAGCCACTGAAACGCGCTGACGTCCACGTGCCAAAGCCCTATAGTAGGGGAGCTTAAGATTTCGCACGACGCGGAACTGTCGGTTTACGACTAATGGACGTCATGTTGTAACTATGCGCATGCGTTCGTCTACGTGAAATTACGTGTCGGTGTAATTTACCTCGGGAGTCGCTCGCTCGTTTGGCGTTGTGGCTTAGAACGGCAAAGAGAAGGCATATATGAAGTTTATATTTTTGAGGTTGCCATGCCAATCGTGCGTAGAAACTTAAAAATACGCGTGCACACATATCATAAATTCATCGTCGTCCATTCTATCAGTTAAATAAACCATAAGCAATTGCTTCACGGACTCGATGAAGGGTTGCGATTTCTCCAATTTATGGTGCCTTAAATAAGGAGTATTTGGACGTATACTTCCCGCTAAATACTGTACCATTAACAGATCGGTGCGCGTTCTGATACTTCCAAACGAAGGTTCGAATATCGACACGTGACTTTCATGCCGCGTCGTAGAAATCTAAAAGCGCAATTATTCCAGGGAGCGGACGTCAGCTTCGACGGACGTGGAATGCGACGTGGGTTAAAATGCCGCGTCGCCCTGCCCACGTCGTGTAATCTAAAGCTCCTAATAATAGGTACTTACAGGAAATTCATTCCTAAAATAGCGTGGCTTGTCGTGAGCGTTGTGTACCGCAGGATAACGTCTCTGCGGTTTTATCCCGAATACTTGACTGAACACTTTTTGCCGCACTCCGGAAACAAACGCGTAGTTGATTTCCCGTTGTGAGTGAGTAAGATATTAAAGGTTATTTAAGAGTGGTGTTGCCTGATGATTCAATAAAATGACCACATAAATAAGCCATGATCCAGGGAGCTTCCAGTCCCCTGCATGAACTGAGCTTCGAAGTAACATTGTCGTACAATTTTCAAGTGCAAACCTAAAATGCCATGCAAAAGCCGCAAAGGGAAAAAGAAAGTTGCTTCTTTTTTAAGTGAAATCTTATTGAGGAGTAATACTCCTGTAAATTTACAATGTTTTAAAATAACAAGTGTTCATACTTTTGTAAGACATCTGTCGTGTTTGGTTTTTTTTTGCTTTTTCAAAAACGACCCCGAAACAGGAACAGAGCATGATCAGCACTTCCGTGCCCTGATATTGTTGGCTCCATGGGGGAGTCAACGCGCCATTTAAGTTTGGAATCTAATGTTGTAAACAATCCTTGTATCTTTCCATTTAGGAACACCCATTAGAATTAGCCGCTATTCATGAAGTATGTAGGCCTATGGAGTTTTAGATTAGTATTCTTGCGGGTTTGGATTACTTGTAAACAGAAAGGTAATAATAAGTAGTGTACTTATCCGTTTTTTGTCACCACATAAGACATTTGTCGTGAGATACTATGATGTGTAGCCATTTCATTTAAGTTGCTAAGCAATCCATGTACTAGAGCAGGCAATGAGTGGATGAGAAAATAATTGCGTGATGTGCGAATTAAAGAATAGAGGCCGAAGAGGCGGTAAGGACACCCTACATGGTGTAGGCGCGTTACGAATGCCCACATTGGTCAGGGTCTATAATTCCGAAGGGACCTACCTACACGTGATCTCCAATTTCGGGTCAATTCTCGACACGGGAATAGATAGTTCTCCGTGACGTCAGTAGTGAGCTTTTCGCTGTATTATTTCAGCACATGTCGAAGGGCAACCCCGGCATGTGTGTACAGGCTTGCCCTCAGACATGGCAGTTGCTAACCTCTAGCTGTGACGTCACTGAGGACTATCTATATTCCACACATAGAGCAGGATATATATTGCTCTGTTATTCCTCCAAAGATATTACAAGCATAGATTCGGAACTTAAAACATGGGCGTCACCAAGAGGGGGTCGGGGTGTGCAAACGACCCCCCTTTGAGCTTTGTTTTACAGAAACGTTTAAAGGATGTATCAAAAATCGAAATAGGTTTCTTCTGCCATTGCAAAGTATAAATTTCTGTTCATATGTTGAATGGTTAATTTCGCTGCAATTACAGATCGAGTCCCCTAATTACTATTTTCCATTACCTATTTTAACGGAATAAATGACATGTACAGTATTTTCCAGGTCTTAAAGGAGAAAGGTTGAAAGTAAAAAACAAAGTAAATTGGGGAAAATCACATTGTGCACAAACTTACTCTTTGTAATAGAGTCGATAACTTAAGCAATTTAGAGACGCATCAGTGCAGATTTGAACAATTTTCTTACATTTCTTTTATTGCAGAGCTCAAATTGCTAAAACTTTTCTGTGATTTGTTATTTGAGGAGGTTGGCTATTTTACCTCCCCTAATCTTGAATATTCCCTTATACCACGAAGCTTTCGAGGTTTGTCCAGGGAATTGTTTGCTGTGGATCCTACCAGTTGGTTCCCTGATCACGCCAAGGTTCCCCATGATAGGCCCACCTAACTTTAAAAGAAAAACGTTTGGTGCCCTTTTCATTTAAGACGTTAAATAGCTTTCTTTGATCCTCTCTATGGTTCACGTTTTTCCTCCTTTATGAAGTCATATTTTTGGCATTATCAAATATAGCAATATTGAGGATAATTTTCACGCATTATAGGCATGCAATGTCCACTCCTCAGAGCTTCGGGGGCTTGCGACCATGACACCACGCCGTAGTGCTCGCGCTACGCGCAAGCATTGCCGCTAACGCTGTAACAGGGAGCTGTCACTCACCCTGGCCGTAATAACTTCCCTCTCCACACAAAATACGACCCCCCTTTAAAAATGTCTGGTGACGCCCATGTAAAATGGCACGTTGACTTCCCATGGAACCCAATATATCGGGGAGGAAGTGCTGATCACTGCTCAGTCGTTTTGAAAACAAACAGGCAAATGAACGTCTTACAAAAGTATTAATACTTGTTATTTCGGAATGTTGTTGACTGAAGAAGTACTACGCCTCAATAGATAGTTCTCACGTGACGTCATAGGAGCTTTTCACGTGTATTATTTCAGCCATGTCTGAGGGCAACCCCAGCATGTGTGCACAGGCTTGCCCTCAGACATGGCGGTTGCTAACCCCTAGCTGTGACGTCACTGAGAACTATCTGTAAATTCCACTTGAACAAGAATAACTTATTTCTTCAACGCGGCATTTCACGTATTTACACTTGAACATGAACGCACAAGGACTGGTTTTGCAAGTTCATGGACATTCATTGGTCAGTTTCTATGGTATCTCCAAGTGACGCAATTTTATATGCGCGTTCAACTACTTACGCGCTCACAACGGGAAAGCAAACTAGCGCTTTTGTTTCAAGAGTGCGCAGAACTGTGCGTCAAGTATTCCGGATAATACACAGAGAAATGTATTCTGGGCGTATAGAACGCGTTGTAAAAGTGCACGCACGCTAACCTCTTTTAACAATGAAAGTTTCTGTGACGCGTTCTTATTTTTGTGCGCAAATCGCGGAACAGAACGGCGCGCATGTCAAATAAACACTTCCGCCCCGATATTAGCGTCTCCATGGGGAGTCACTGAGCCTAACAGTGTAGGTATAGGAGTTTGGAATCTATGCTGATATCTTTGGATTCCACCAAAGATATTACAAGCATAGATTCCAAACTCAAAATGGCGCGTTGACTCCCCATGGAGGCCAATATATCGGGGCGGAAGTGCTGATCACTGCTCGGTCGTTTTGAAAACAAACAGGCAAATGAACGTTTTACAAAAGTATTAATACTTGTTGTTTCGGAATGTTGTTGACTGAAGAAGTCTCAATAAATTCCACTTAAACAAGAACAACTTATTTCTTTAACACGGCAGTCCACGTATTAACACTTGAACATGAACGCACAATGACTGGTATTGCAAGTTCATGGACATTCATTGGTCAGTTTCTATGGTATCTTCAAGTGACGCACTTTTATATGTGCGTTCAATTACTTACACGCTCACAACGGGAAAGCAACTAGCACGTTTGTTTCCAGAACGCGCAGAACTGTGTGTCAAGTATTCCGGATAATACACAGAGAAATGTATTCTGCGCGTATAGAACGCGTTGTTAAAGTGCACGCACGCTAACCTCTTTGAACAATGAAATTTTCTGTCACGCGTTCTTATTTTTGTGCGCAGATCGCGGAATATAAGGGCGCGCATGTCAAATTAATACTTCCGCCCCGATATATGCGTCTCCTTGAGGAGTCACTGAGCGTAACAGTGTAGGTATAGAGGGATTTCAGTCACGTGACTTTAACCAACTAGACGCAATTTTGAAGGGCAAGATCGCGCGTGTTTTTGTTTTGAAGGGCAAGATCGCGCGTCTCTTTGGTTTTGACGGGCACGCGTCCATTGTGTCACAGTAGTATCTATGGTTATGCCGTGCGCGTGAGCTGTAAATTCGCATACTGCGTGTGTGTTTTGCCCTTCAGTGCCTGGGAATCCATTGCGCGTGACGTCACATGAAATCCCTCTATAGGAGTTTGGAATCTATGCTTATAATATCTTTGGATTCCACATTGATGTGCGTCCTCTAGTTATACGGCCTAGCACTGCCTGTGCTGCGATGAGATAAGCAACTCCGTGGATTGCCCTCTTGTTATCTCATCGCTCCGTGAGGAGGATGAGATATTGTAGTCACTTGACCTGTTGGGCTATATTCGGCAATGCCAGCAGAAATAACAACCGTTGCCATGGTAACAGTTAATTTTCACAAGTTACTAGTCTAAAGTCCTAACCCATGGTGGGGTACCCAAGGGTGACCAAAAGTCCATAACGGAGGGAGGGGTCAAAACGTGTCCGTGTGTGTGTGTGTGTGTGGGTGGGTGAGTGTGTGTGTGAGTGAGTGAGTGAGTGTGTGTGTGTGTGTGTCCAATTTTGTTTTCTTAATATCTCCAAAACGGTAAAGCCGATTTTCTTCAAATTTGGTGGGAAGGTGCCCTAGGTGGAACCCCAGTTCTGCATTGACTCCCGGAAGTAAAGGTCAAAGGTCAGAGGTCAAAGGTCAAATTATGTGAAAATCACTCTTTTTATAATAACTCCAAGAAAAAACATCCCATGAACCTGAAACTTCACACATATAATAATAGTGTCTGGCACTACAAAAATATATGGTTGCCATGGCAACCAAGGTCAAAAGTCACGTGATATTAACATTTTAAGCGAAAAAATGTGAAAAAAGTGTTCCATGAACTCCTCCTTGTGGGGTAGACCGATTCTTTTGAAATTTGGTGGGTAGGTACCCTAGAGTGTAAACTTGTGTCTCCGTGACTTTCGGCAGAAAAGGTCAAAGGTCAGAGGTCAAATTCAATTTTTGGGAAAATTCAGGGTTTTTAGTATTTTTAGTATAATTCCAGAAGGAAACGTTCCACATACATGAAACTTTGCACATATGATGAAAGTGTCTAATGCTACCAAATTATATGGTTGCCATGGCAACCAAGATCAAAGACCAATTTTTGTGAGAAATCACACTTTTTTAGTATTTTAAGTATAATTCCAGAAGGAAACATTCCACATGCATGAAACTTTGCACATATGATGAAAGTGTCTAATGCTACCAAAATATATGGTTGCCATGGCAACCAAGGTCAAAGATCAATTTTTGTGAGAAATCACATTTTTTTAGTATTTTTAGTATAATTCCAGAAGGAAACATTCCACATACATGAATCTTTGCACATATGATGAACGTGTCTAATGCTACCAAAATATATGGTTGCCAATTTTTGTGAGAAATCCAATTTTTTTAGTATTTTTAGTATAATTCCAGAAGGAAACATTCCACATACACAAAACTTCACACATATGATGAACGCGTGTCTAATTCTACCAAAATACATGGTTGCCATGGCAACCAAGGTCAAAGATCATACATTACACATACATGAAACTTAATTCACACATATGATGAACATGTCTAATGCTACCAAAATATATGGTTGCCACGGCAACCAAGCTCGAAGATCAATTTTTGTGAGAAATCACATTTTTTTAGCGTTTCGGTACACAAAGACTTAACATTGATGATAGCAACGTAAATCAACAGTACACAGTGTAGACACGCTTGTTTCTAGTACAGACCAAAGATATTATAAGCATAGATTCCAAACTACTATACCTACACTGTTACGCTCAGTGACTCCTCATGTAGACGCAAATATTGAAGTGTGAATTTGACATGCGCGCCGTTCTTTTCGGCGATCTGCGTAGCCGGGAAATAAGAACGCGTACGTTACAGAAATTTCATTGCGTTAAGAGGTTAGCGTGCGTGTCTTTTTACAACGCGTTCTATACGTGCGGAATACATTTTTTTCTCTGTGTATTATCCGAAATACTTGGCACACACTTCTGCGCTCTTGGGAAGCAAACGTGCTAATTGATTTCCCGTTGTGAGGGCGTAAGAAATTAAACGCGCATATAAAAGTGCGTTACTGAAAGATATAGGAACTGACTAATGAATGTAGGCGAATAAGTGCATGAACTTTAAACCAGTCATTTTGCGCTCATCTTCAAGTGTACTTATTTGTAATGCTGTCAGGAAGAATTAAACTTCTTGTAAGTAGAATTTAGTATTGAGGAATGAATACTTCTTACATTACAATGTTCCGAAATAGTATTAATACTTTTGTAACCCAGCAAAAAATGTACCATGGTTTACCATAGTTTACCATGGTAAATCGGCCAATTTACCATGGTAAACTGTGGTACAGCATGGTACATTTTTTGCTGGGAAATTAAGACATTAATTTCCCTGTAGCCTGTGTTTTTTAAAACTGCTGAACAGTGATCACCACTTCTGCCCCATATTTTGGGCTCCATGGGGAGTCAACACGCCATTCTTAATTTGGAATCTATGCTTGTAATGTTTTTGGTACTGACTGTCCATTCCAATGATGTGCATGCTAACACGAGCAAGCATGCACATCGTATTATGTGCACATATTTTCTGTATAGCGCACTGAAGGCGTTCTTTTTGCACAACAACAAAAGGGCGCATGAAGGGAAACTAGTATGCGTGCAGACGCCTCAAACACGGTCACACTGATCTGTTTATGTATTTTGATCCTACAAATAGATCAGTGCGCCAAGGGGGCGGTCGCCCTCCCCCCTCCCACAAAGCCTCCGAAGGCCTCTGTCGGAAATTTTTACCACCTTAATTAAAAATTCTTACAACGGAAAATAGTTGCTCAAATTATATTCTTGGGGGTTTACTTACAACACTTATTATGTTTTTAAGCAGAATTACACATCGAAATGGTTACTGACAAGTCCTGGAAATGTCATTTAAGGCAATCTCGGAGATATTTAAATCTAATTTTTTCCGCGCGCTACACGCCAGAAGATGGTGGCGCTACGCTTAGAGAGTACCAAAGATACTATAAGCATAGATTCCACACTCCTATAGAGGTTATGCACCGACGTCACTGTGTCGCGTGTTTCTCTGTTTTTCCATCCAGGCGTACATTGTGCTGCACAATTTGTGCAACAATTGTTACTTGGTGCTATCGTGCGCGCGTATCGGTAACACACTTACTGCGCATGATCAGTTCCATCCAGCAAAACGCACTGACGTCACGTGCATAAGCTCTATACTTACACTTTTACGGAAATTGACTCCTCATGGGGGGTCAACACGCCATTCTTAATTTGGAATCTATGCTGTATAGCGCACTGAAAGCGTTCTTTTTGCACAACAACAAAAGGGCGCATGAAGGGAAGCTAGTACGCTTAAATAGTACCAAAGATACTATAAGCATAGATTTCACACTCCTATACCTACACTTTTACGGAAATTGACTCCTCATGGTGAGGCAAATATCGGGGCGGAAGTGCGGAATTGACAAGTGCGCCGTTCTGTTCGACGATCTGCGTACGAAAAAAACAACGCGTTACGGACAACGTCATTGTTATAAAAAGGTTGACCCACGTGTGCTAATTTTGTTTCCGTTAAATGCTCGTAAGAAATCGACGCACATTTTTAACAGCGTTTTTGACGAGACCATGGTAACTGACCTATTTATAGATTGCGGACTTCAAAACAGTCATTGTGCGTTCATGACAGAGCGTTTGCTTGACATGGCACGGGGAAGAAGCATAACTTGTCAGTGAATGAAATATACTGAGTGATTATTTCTCAGATTTAAGAATGTTCCGAATTAACATGTTGTTACACTTGCGCAAGACTTTAATCTCTCTAACTGTTTTCAAAATGACTGAACAGTGATCAGCACTTCGGCCCTGATATTTTGGCCTCCATGAAGAGTCAGCGCGCCATTTTAAGTTTGGAATGTATGCTTATAATATCTTTGGATAGTACATCATTACTTCAGGATAATAATCTGTCGGAAATTTTTTGATTTTGCCCCCCCCCCCCCGACAAAAACATCTAGCTACGCCACTGCAGTGCACCACCCGCGATCGGCGCATTGTGTGTTATCTTTTCAAAGATATAGACCTTATGCATATGATGTCACAAAGGAGAAAGTGCTCCCTCGTTTGGAGGAAAATGGAGGAAAAGCGCGTATCATTGCAAGTTACACCAATAAATGCAGACAGCTGGTTTTCAACCAATCGTACACGTGCGTAAGTCTACTACACGTGCGGCGAAATCTACGCTGTGAGTGCACGTTTCAGACGTGTGCTTCATTATTTTCACCCAAGATGACGTCAGTGTGATGTCAATGCATAAGGTCTATTATAAGTATAGATGCCAAAGTCCTATACCTACACTGTAACGGAGATTGAATCCTCATGGAGACGCAAATATGGGAGTAGAAGTGTGGATTTGAAATTTGGTGGGTAGGTACCCCAGAGTGTAAACTTGTGTCTCCGTGACTTTCGGTAGAAAAGGTCAAAGGTCAGAGGTCAAATTCAATTTTTGGGAAAATTCACGGTTTTTAAGTATTTTAAGTATAATTCCAGAAGGAAACATTCCACGTACATGAAACTTTGCACATATGATGAACGTGCATAATACCACCAGAATATATGGTTGCCATGGCAACCGAGGTCAAAGATCAATTTTTGTGAGAAATCACATTTTCTTAGTCTTTTTAGTATAATTCCAGAAGGAAACATTCCACATACACAAAACTCCACACATATGATGAACGTGTCTAATGCTACCAAAATATATGGTTGCCATGGCAACCAAGGTCAAAGATCAATTTTTGTGAGAAACCACATTTTCTTAGTTTTTTTAGTATAATTCCAGAAGGAAACATTCCACGTACATGAAACTTCACACATATGATGAACCTGCCTAATACTACCATAATATATGGTTGTCATGGCGACCGGAATCAAAGGTCACGTGAAATAAGGTCAAAGGTCAATTTTTGTGAAAAATAACATCTTTTTAGTATTTTAAGTATAACTCCAGAAGGAAACATTCCACATACATGAAATTTCGCACATATGATGAATGTGCCTTCCGAATATCATATTGTGTGCACAGATTTTCTTTAAAGCGCACTGATATTTGCACAACAAAAGGGCGCATGGAGATGCAAATATCAGGGCGGCAGTGCGGATTTGACATACGCGCCTTTCTATTCGGTGATGTGCGTATTTAGGCACGCATTACGGAAAACGTCATTGTTAGAACAACGCAGCTTGCGTAAGCATTGTATACGCGCAGAAATTAGTTGGCCTGTCTTTTTATCTAGAATACTTCACACGTACTCAGTTCTGCGTTATCATCGACGAACGTGCTGGTAGTTGCTTTCACTTTGTGAGCGCGTGAAAAATTAAAGGCCGATATTAAAGTGAGTAATATGAAGATAGAAACTGACATACATATGGATAGATTATGAGCTTCAATTCAAACCACTCATTGTGCATTCGTATTCAAGTGCACTTATTCAGAGACCGGGGAGCCAATTTTGAAGTGCGGGGGCTAATCATCGAAGCCGCCCAATATGTTCAATAAAATAAATGCAGTTTACTGCGGCCCAAAATGCCCACGGCAGAAAAAGTGTGGTGGCTAAAGCCCCTTAGCCTCCCGTCTCAGCGGTCCCTGCAGTTATGTGTAGGCCTTATGCCACAAGGAAGAGAGAAAGTTCTTCCTGTGAGTCATATGGCTTAATGCGTGTGCTAGCGATGAGATAAGCAACTCCGTGGATTGCCCTCTTGTTTTATTTGTAAACACAAGAGCGTATTGACTCGATTTTGTTTCACATTTCTTCTCATAACCAGACATTGGTTCCATAATCTGAAAATTCCTTTTGACATCTTTCACATCGGCAAAAGAGGAAACCTCGCATGTGATGTATGGCCATAAAATCGATCTCTATTTCCATAAAATCGTTAAACTACTACTGCTATAAACTAGCACACAACTCGAGAATTCGAATTGATCGCCAAACGGCTATCCAATGAGAGCTCAGATACTAGGCGGTATTCTCTTTCACGCCCGAATAGGAGTTTATATAATGAACAGACTTCAAAACACGGTTGCCATATTGGCGTTTTAAACGCCAAAATAGGCAAACTTGGCGTTTTTTTTTACCTTTGTTGGCCGGTAAAAATTGAAAGTGTACACCAAACGGCATTTTGGCGTTTTTGGGACCTAATGGAAATTAAAATAAATTACCTTCCTTTTTCACGAAATTTCAAGAAAAACCCTTCTTTTTTCCCCGATTTTCATACTCACCCGATCGGGTTTACAATTTACACCCCACTTGTAGCAATACTAGACTGAGTATGTAATGATGTATATCGTATTAAAAACTTTGAAAACGTTGACAAGTGTTATACTGTACATAAATACAGGGTCAATTTTCCTCAAGTAGGAGCTTGTTATGTTTATGGAAGCGAAGCTTCATAAACATAGGCCTATTGCTATTACCCAGGTTCAGGTCACGTGACAGTTTCTTTGTCCCGGGTTTTCGGGGAAAGTTCTTCAGTATTAGGCATGTCGTTTGCATCATACATTTCTTACACAAATTGTAGATCAGAACGAAGCAAGGACAGTCGGAATGAAGGATTTTTCACTAAATAACGAGGAAATATAGAATATTTCATTATAAAACCGTATGAATGTTGTAGGTTAACGGTATCGTCTTTTCGTAGGATACGTTAGCTTGGCATGAAACAACACGATTATCCACTGCGCAAGCAGTGGTACGGTTCCTTCGTAATACAGCACAGAGTTGCGTATGGCAGCTGTGTTTATCTAAACAGCGTTACAAGCATGCAGGTTGTTTCCGTACTTCAGTATCACACAGCATAGAGCACTTACCGTATCACAGTCATGATGGAGCAAGATAAAGGAACGTTCCTATATTTTGTTCCATGATCACAGCCGCCGCGGCGTTTATCGAAGACAAGCCATTTCAGCGGCATGCATAGTTGATCTTATCGACCCCTGCAGTAACTGACACAGAAATAAACAACTGAAACCATCTCAGGCCTATTAAATTGTTAGGACTTAGCCTTCTTCAGTCAAAAAGGATACCATGCACTTTGTGTTGGCCTTACTCTCGTTGTATATAGGCCTACACAGGCGCGGATCCAGGGGGGCCTGGGGGGCCGGGTCCCCCCCCCCCTCGCCACGAAAAAAAAGCGAAAGGAGAAAAAAAGAAGAAAAAGAAAAAAAAAGAAAAGGAGAAAGAAAAATTAAGAGCAAAAATGAATAAAAGTGTCTAAAAACGTATTCAAAGTATATATTTCTGTAGGGGTTGGGTGGAGCTATCGCCGGCTTATCTCTTTATATATCTTTCAAAGTGGTTGGCGACGAAAGGAGCGCTACAATGTTCGAAAACAGGTGAATAGCTGAGTAATGATCCTTGACTTAAGATCTAAATAAGTAAACATCGTGACATATGTAGTATGGGCTCGATCGGCTAGCTGCACTGAAATTTATTAACAATTTTGTGTTAAAGAGTGAAAATTTTTGTAATCTAGAGGGATTGAGAGGCAAAGTTTTCGCCATACAGACCTTGCAGAATGAATACAGAAGACAAGCTGTCAGGTGACGTGCTATTGTGCACAGTGGCACCAGCTGTTGCAGCCAAAGTAGCGGCGTGCATACCCTATTCGATTTCGAAACTGTCTGAAAAGTTTTAAAATGAACTCAAAAGGCTTTTAAGCTACAGACAGTGGCGTCGGCACAGTGGGCAATGGGTGACGTGTGTCCCCTCCCCATTGATTCTTGAAAATTTTTAAAATGGTCCCAAAAGTTGTTTAAGCTACAGATTTCTGTGGAGGGTGTAGGGTGAGATGTATTTTTGATGACTGGTTTATTTGTTCTAACCATTTTCTTTCACAAACTGTTCTCAAACTATCATAAGTTTTGGAAATTCTTGACAAATTCCAAATTTTCGCACGCTCCGCTAGCGTCAAGCCTTGTGCAGAGTTGTCCTTATTATCAATAGCTTTCGGAAACTACTCACGGGGCAACAAAGGAGCAAAAGTGCTTTTTAAGAATTCTCAGTCAAAAGATTCGTTTCTGAATAGCATAGGTTGGTGGGAAAGTGACAGTGTCCGATGCAGGTTCTGAAATGCAGGTTTTGTCATGGACTAATATTTTATTCAAAATTTAGGCGCGCTTGGCGCGAATACGACAGGGTTTACACCCGATTTTATATACCATTGACAAAGCTATGACGCAAGAAATTATTCCAATGCAACATTTTTCTAAAAAGTACATCTCCTTCTCTGTAGGGCTCTCATCATTATGGGATCTTTGACTAATCTAGTCTAGCACATGATTTGAAAGATTGGAAGTACGTAATTGCCGTTGCTTATTTTCCAAACATTTTACCGCGACGTTCAATAATGACGAAAATCTTTTCTGAAATGAATTTTGCCTGTCCACCATCCCTCTTGCTATACCTAAAAAGAAGGTGATATATCATATCTCCTCCCATATGGATGTCGGGTAGTGAGAATCCCATTGGTCCCTCTTTTGTATACTGTAACTAATTTAAGAGCTCCCGGGAGGCTCTATACTGTTCTCTGTCAACCTTGGATATCCTTTTAAAATGTAAAGGAAAAATTTTATTATAGTCCAAGAATGTTTCTGTGGACTCCACGCATGTATAATTGCGTGTACAATTTTCCCATGTGCGTGGATCATGGGGGACGGGGGGACGAGTCCCCCTCACTTTTTTGGAAGGGGGGACATCGTCAAAAAGTCCCCCTCACTTTTTCAGACTGCAATTATGCCTAGGAAAAGGAAATTTTTAGAAGAGAAATAACCTAAAAACCGTACACTTTTGTTGCACCAAATCACATCTGAGGGCATTCAGTTCTAAAAAAAATTTCCCTTAGACCTCCTCCCCCATGCCGAAGATCACAAACTTATTGCCTCCCCGTGACGCAAATTCTGGCTACCACCAACTGCTTCTTCCACGCCACCAGGACGGCGATTCACAAATGTGAAAAAGTCCCCCCCCCCCCACACACACACACACTTTTGGAGATGGATCCACGCCCATGATTTTTCCTTGGACTTAAGGAGGTTTGAAGACAATATGTTAACCGTCTCGTACTCCCCTTTTTCACCCCAGCAAAAGTTTGAATTCACTAAATTGTGGACATTTTCTAAACATACAATCACATTAGAATGACCCAAAGATACCACTATTTTGCATATATAGGCCCCATAAAATTAACAAAAATTTCTCAAAGGGGAGGGTAAACCCCTTCCTGGGATTGCACTCTCATGAACTAATAAGAAAAGGCTTTCCCACCCTTGTATATAGCGTATGCAAAATCCCACTGCCTAAAAAGGCACGGTTTAACAGTTATCTGCGGTTCCCCCAATCACCAACTCCCGCCGGCACCATCGGTCATAGATTTCTGAAGGGTATATACCCTTCAGAAGTCCACAAAGAAGGTGATATATCATCTCTCCTCCCATATGGATGTAAGGTTATGAGAGTCCTGTTGGTCCCCTTTTCAGTGTACAATTAATGCAGCTCCCGGGAGGCTCTATACCGAAAATTTTCGGCGCGCTTCGCGCGCAATTGTTTACGCTCACGGAGAGAGGTACGTTTTTATTGAGTGATGGATTTAAATCATTTGCAATCTTTCACGATTTTTGCAAAGTCTTCTCAATATTTCTTGATTTTTGCTTGATCTGCGCACTGTTAGCCTTGAATTGCTCCTTTTACTATCAATAAGGTCCCAAACGTATTCGCATTACTCATCGGTGGGGTTCTACCATAAGCCAATTATTCGTGTGCATAAACGTGATAAACGTCAGCATTGTAAGGATGTTAACAACTGATATTCATTTTTTCACCCTCCTCTTCTTATGAAAACTGAAAACTTAGTATCGAACCCACCTTCTAATTGATAGACACACATAAAGGGAATTGACACCGTTAGTCATAGCAATGGTTGTAAATGTAAATTCAAATTTTCGGAGCGCTTCGCGCGCAATTGTTTCATCTGAGGTCCTATACCCGAATAGCGTATAACGAAAATAAAACACTCATTATGCAAAAATCATTTCGAGTTACCTACACGGGCTCATAATATTGGCGTGTAAGTTTTAAGATAACTTAGATTCTCCGTAACTTCTGCAGGTACATATAGTAACTTATACTGAGCCATACACATCAAATTCCATGCAACATGAAAAGGTATAAAATCTCACTGACCTAAGAACTGGAGCCGATTTCTGTGCTCTTAAAATGCAATATTGCGAGAGCTTCCGGGGGCTTCGCCCCCTGGACCCCCACCGGGGCTCCGCCCCTGGGCCCCGCCAGGGGCCCTAACGCGGCCCCTGGACCCCACGCGTAGGGACTCGCGCTCCGCGCTCGTGGTGCACATGAGGTTTTCCATCTTGGGCCCTCCCCTCAAAATTTCTGGATCCGCGCCTGGGCCTACATGCAGGGACTGTTAGTGGCCTACAAGGGTTTTTGAAAATGTCGGCAGCATGGCCGTACGGGCCTGGGGGGGGGGGAGGTGGGGGCGGTCGCCCCCATGTCAGACACCTGAGTGACCTGACTAAATCGGGCAGATATTTTGTCTCAGTCTGGCGGGAAACTGGACAGTTAAGTTCTATACTCCAGACTCTATAGAGTCCCTAGGCTGAGAAACAGTCCCGTAGGGCCATGGTCTGCAGCCGAGAGTGTGGTTGTCATTACATCACCCTTTTTGGTTTCCCGAAAGGGAAATCTTTGGAGTCACTCTCCTCGACCTGCAAAAACTTGAGATGACTGGGAATTATCAAGTAGAAATTGACAATCACAAACTTGTACGAACTGTTGCTTGATGCATTGCCTTTACAAAGAGAAAGCGAACGCCGTCTTTGGTACGTAAATCTTGGGGTCACCATGCAGATGTTTAATAACGTACAAAGTCGTAATTGACTGCAATTGTAAGGATGTTTTGTGTGCTTGTCTTTGGCTCAACTGAAGCCATAAGCATGTAAGTCGAAGATGGAGGAATTAATTCTGCTTTACGATTATATCAAAGGTAGTCGTTACTATTATTCTAGTAGGGGAATTGAAAATATTTAGATACTTTTATGCCATAGAATACATTATGAAAAGTATGCACAGACTTGTGTGCTTAAAAATATATTCTAATTTAGTTGCGACATTTTATAGTATGTGATCTTTACTACTTTTTTACCGAATTTACAACCGTATCTTCTTTTTATTTTGCCTTACTTTACAGTCGAAGAACTGTCTTCCTGCTAATTAGTCATTGCCATTATGTTGCTAGGAATGCTTTTAACTGCAGACATAATTCTGATTATTAGTTTATGACAATTAGACAGTACTGCAATTTGGTTTATCGGATAAATAATAACTTCGAATTGAAAATAAGTATTTGAAAGACTGATTGTTTGTATGTCAGCCTGTGTTGAAGTTTCCATGTCTTTTTAAAACCCGTTTCTCACAGTCGACGAATCTTACATTCTTCCAGGGAAGTTGCTATTTGACAATAGCAACTTCCTGATTCTTTACAGGTTCGTGTCATTATGCAGGTAGGGTATGGCAACACATGCAACCTAAACAGCGACAATGAAATCGACCAGAATCGTGCTGGACGCTTCACAAAGCAAGTAATGTGGTAGAAATACAATTTTTTAGGGTGTACTCAGTTTTGGCGTTGATCAACTCAAAAATTTTATACGCAAATTGTACGTGTAAATCGGAGAGCTCCTATCAAAATTTTCGCTTCGAAAGTATGACCTACAGAGGTCGCGTACCTTGAAAATTTGCATAACAGGTACAGTGAGCTCCTTATGTGTATAAACAATCACATCCGGTCGCTTACTGCAGTTACTGAAATAGTATTTCCTCGGAGCTGGGTACTAACTTCACTACGCCGCACAACTAAACTGCTTGAGACCAGCTCGTTAACTATCACTACTACTTTTCTTCTCAAAATTTTCGCCGTGTGTGTCTGTCCTCATCCTAATAGCGCTTTATTATTCTTATATTGTATTCAAATTATGTTCAAGTTACCTAAATCTTTTCATTTCTACTTTTACTACTACTTTAAAGCGTAAACATTCCTACATTGATTCTTACAGTCCATAGGCGTATGAGCTGGGGGGGGGGTAGGGGGAAAATGCCCCCCAGTCGATTTTTTTTTCGGGCAGCGGTGGAATTTTTCGGGCAGAGTGAAAGCTGCCTGAAATTCCCATTGAAAAAACGCAAAAAGCAAATACTAAAGCTGTAAAGCACAAGGGCTTAAATTGATGAAAAATTGCTTGAAATTAACCGAAGTGAAAGCTTCAGGAAAAGGCGGCATTGATTGATGATAGTATCCGACTATTAAACTCAATTTATATGCTGTTAAATTACATCCATCCAAACATACTGTAAACGCGTGGCAGTGCGTCTCATTTCACTCGTTTTGCTCGAACTTGTATATTCTCCAAAATTCGGGCAAGTGCTATACTTTTCGGGCAGATTCGGTCTTGCCCCCCCCCCCCCCAAGCGGAGGGGAGCCCATACGCCTATGTTACAGTCTCCTTCTTGCCAAATTATGTTTTTAGCATATTCTTCATACCACCTTCGTCAGCCATGCAAGGTTCACAGTTAAAAAATACATACTTTATAATTGGCTTTCACAAACTCTTCTGCAAACTTGAGTAAGACTTGCATGCATTTTTCCCAAAAATATACAAGTTTGTGCATTGTTCTTTATCTACTGCAAAGTTCACAAAACGAGAGATTTTTCAGAAATATAAATTTTGAAACATACTCTTCTTCTTCGTTTCTTCCTTCTCCAAGTCTACACTATTTCCTTTTGAAAATGGCCAGTTATGCTTACCGACTCCTCGACAAGTGTCTTCCCAAAACTACCCTATCCACACCCAATCCCTTCCTAATAAAATCCACCATTTTGTAATAATCCTCTAACACCCAGAGCAACTTTCAGTCTACACGCCACATTCAATAATAAACTATAGCAATAACGTTATCCTCCACAGCCCCTCCCCCCACCCTCGCCCCCAAGAAGGAATACAAAACATTCTTTCGATCTAAGATGACATCCTCCGCGCATACGCAAATCAGTTCATCAGCAACTTCTTCCAGTCACATCTTCCCGTTTATCATCCTAGATCAGTCATTTTCCTCATTTAATCTAATAAACATCTTTCAACTTTTTTAGGACAAAAGGTCATCTCCCACAAGTATCCTTTCGGGAAACATACATAACTGTGGTTTTGATTGAAGTTTTTGTAGTAATGTAAGAGATTTGCATTTTAGGCCTAGGCCTATAACGCAGTGATATTGCTGCGGCCTATACAAGGAACGCGGCATCTGAGTGATTGAACCATAACGGGCTGGCCTAAATACTAGTAATTTGGCAAGATCATTTTTCTCAGTGGGCCAATTTGAACTGATATCGTGAACAGTTTTCATACTGCACTGCCTTGTACCCTGCACCAGGCATAGTGTGTTAGTAACCTTGTAGTCTGATTCTTTGAAACAAGACAGTTCTGTTAAAGTGATCTGTTGTAAAGTGATTTCTTTTTCAGTGCAATAATTTAGTGAAGTGAAAATTCCACATATAGTAATTGCTTTCATAAACAGTGGTTATGGTTCCGGTAACCACATTTCTAGTTCTGATTTGGCGTTTTTTTCATGTGGTTTGGCCGGCAATTTGGCCGGTTTCACCACAGAAAATCTGGCAACCCTGCTTCAAAACGTTACTTGGTTGGATAATCTATGGTTGAACGTTATGGAACTGCCACAGTAGTTCTGTGTGTGTAGACTTGTGTTTTAATTCCAAACGTGCCTTTTAAACCCGATTGATTTGAAAAAAAGTTCATTTGCTACGTATCACCTTCAATCAAGGTAATTCCTACTTCTTCTACGGGAGAAACGTAAATTGCAGACAAAATTCCCTCAATATTTGCATTTTTTTATGGAAAAGACTGATCATGACGCAAATTTAATTAGTACTAACTAGTTTTAACCATGTTCTTCTCTCTTCGACTAGTGCTCAGAGGTTTACGAGGCAGGCGTGTACTAATCCCTCCCAATCCTGCACATGGGACTGCCATTTAATGTCCCCTTCCGATGGACGTGAGTGTATCCCCAGCCTTTAGCCACTTTCCCAAAGGCTTGGAGGGGTGGAGGTTCCTTGCTCTGCACCACTGCTCGACAGCTGAACCGAGCAAAGATCATGACTTCCTCAATCGGACAACTTCCTGAAACAGACAATCAGATACCCAATTAAAATTCACCAATTTGAACCCCATCAGCATCACTGTGAACAGTTAAGCTGAACAAATAATTTTCAGCTTCACAGTTGTTACTGGGTACCAAAGACCCATTGACACTGCCTGTCCTCCCAGCCAAACAAACAGGGTTGCTACAGTCCCAGGTCCTCTTGTGACAGTTGACAATAGGTGTGCAATGTTCTGTCATACAACGATAGAAACATTTGTATCAGTCAGGGGTCATGGTTACCGAGAAAAAAAACCAGCTGCCTTGTTTGAAGGAAAGAGAAACATGGGGAACTGGGGAAAGACTGGTTGTTTTTAAGCATACTAGTGTTTCTGAGTTCCCAGGCTATCAAGGCACATAACCTTGTCTTGTGACATATATCTGTACATGCCTTTCAACTGTTTCTGCTCAAAGGTTAGGTGCTTATTTCAAATCGGTGGGGGCCAAATCAGAACTACTGAGTCAGTTTTGCTGAAAATGTAAATATCCAAAAATGACTGCCACAATCGACAAGTTGATGTATACATCCTCTTTAGGTCAGGGCACATCAGAACCTGGGGTGGGGACCTGGGGCTTCAGCTCCCCAATAATTTCACCATTCATAGTTGTTTTAATGCAATAAAAACAGAAACATCAAAAGTTAAAGACAAAGAATTAAAAGTAATGAATATCATTCTAAACATATCCTCTATCATTCCAATCAAACCCTGGACTAGCCTGCAAAAAACACAATATCTGTATAGAAATCAGTTTGAGGTATTAACAACCGCAGAAATTGGCAGTAGAAGATGAATGCTTCGCATAGTCCTACCAGGGAGTTTCTGTTTCACAAACAGCAACTCCCTGGTCCTAACTTCATGCATGCAGAAGTAATATAGTCAGACTACCCCAGGCAGTAGTTTAAAGCTACGCCTGAGTTAGGGACCATGACTCTCAAATATGCCCATTAACGAAAAGCTGATGCACCTTACTTTAATGTATAACAGCGCAAGGATCTGAGCCCCTTGATAAATCATCTGAGTCAGTAACACCCTTGAGTCAACTGCTTCTAGGCCAGTACCGGACTGGTACAAACTCTGGTATGTATACTAAAGACCGCATACAAAAAGGTCTCCTAAACTCTGCATGGCTATATATAACTTGTAATAAGGACTAAATCTGTTAATCATATTTTACACGGGAAAACTACTATGTTTATCTCACATTATATTAAAATTTTCTTTTAAAAAATTATTGTTTCACTTTGTTTTACATTTTTTGGGCTAACAGATATTTACTACTAACAATACATAACGTACAGTATCATTTCCATTATTCATTCCATAACGTAATGAATGATTGGTGAAAACAATTTGAAAATTACGACAAAATGCTGACGTGCTAAATTTTGCCTTTCGGCATCTTTTTTGGAAATCTAGATGGTCAATGCATGATTTGAAGTCACGGGAAAAAAAAAAAAAAAAAATTTTGTGGTGCTTGTTCTTACTTTACTGATATTCCTATGATTGAAAGTTTTCACCTCATATAACTCTCATCTGTTGTCTCTAAAACATAATTCTATTACGCTGGAAAACCTATTGCTAGAAATAATACTATTAATGGGGGATTTCTTTATCAATTTTGTCAAAAGTCTCCTAAAAATGTTTTTGATATATTTCATCCTCTACATTTATTATATAGTCAAACCAGTGATTTTCAAATGAGGCCAGAGCCTTTTTGGTGCAAAAGTATATTAGTTGATTATAGGTTTTGTGACAAACCATGTTTGACAAGAAATGTAGCAGAGAAGTAAATTTAAATTATGTAATATAAAGGTGCTGCTTGACACCTTCCAAGTTTTTTCTTTTTTCTCAATAAAGCCTTCGTAACAGGCCGGTTCTGCGATGGATTCCTTATTGAGTCATATTTTGTCCAGACTAATTTTGTTGCTGACAATCATGTTATGTTACTAAAGGTGGCATGTAGTTATGTAATATGGCTTTAAGGAGTTGGTATGTGTGGCTAATGTGGACAAAGCTTTGTCCCCAAGTTATATCCAATTATTTAATTGTGAGGCAAGGTGAACTGTACAAGTTAAAAAAAAAAATGTCATGATGAACATATTACTGGTTACTGAAATTTCTTTCTTCAATTTATACTTTGGCACTAACCAGGTATCCGTTTTGCTACATTTTTTATGATGTAAACCTTGCTCTTTCCATACGTAACTCTGTTAAGATAATATATAATTCATTCAGTCAAGGCTTTACGATTTTTTGGGAGAGTGTGTCCTCTATAAGCAGAACCTAGCATTCTCTATTTGACTGTGCGATTTAAAATAACTTATAAAGAGTATCATAAAACATAATCAAAGAAGGATACCTGCAGAGCTGTTGTGGACTGCATCCGTTTCAGAGTGTTGGCTTTTGTCGGCAACCCCCTACGTGGGTTAGAGAGCCAGATGTTTCTCCTATATGCCCAAACTAGATGAATGATATACTGTACATCAACCAACCATACTGGTGGTGACTGATGCATACTAGAAGCAAAATTGTAGCTGCCAGTTAGGGGGGGTTGCAGGGGCCCATGACTATCACACTGAACCCCTATTGCTGCGGAAACTCCATGCTCGTCACCGGGGGTCTTGATGGGTACTATAAACTGATAAAGTCAGTAACCCCCTGATGAGGACAAACAAATTTTCTTGATGTTTGCTCTTAGTAAGGGCATATTGCCCAATAAAGACCACTATTTTTTCTCATTATGTCTTCAATAATAGCCACAAACAAATTTTCAGCACAACCCTGCACAAGCAAAATTTGGCTTTTTGCCATCCTCTCGGCAACTTATTCGCTCTGTCACGGTCAAGGAGCTTTTATCCTCCATCTGGCACCACCCCTGAGCCTGAAGATTCAAATTTGTTGTGAAGAAATGCGATTTCCTGCAATCTAGAGCACCTGAAAAGCAAAATTTTCTGACCCCAGCCCCAACCATGATGGGGCTGAGGTCAGGTTGCTCTTGTTGGACTCTGCGAGTACAAATTGCTCTTAAAAGAAGCTGCTTCATTTAAAATATTCTTGCCTCGGGCTTCTGTTTTGCCATATTCGCCTAGCTTTAGGACATCTTAAAGTATCGGTATGAATTTCACTTTTTCTTATTGTCTTTTCAGTAAGCTGTGATTAAATGTCATTGCATCCTTACCCAAAGGGATTATGTAATGGGCAATTCCAGGCCAGAGGAGACAAATCCTTCAAAAACTAAATACTGAGGAACCTGGCCATGGAACTTGGTATCAAATTACACTCAAAAGATTGAATTTTTCAGATATGTGTTTAATTTCCCCATACTATTAACATAAATAACCCAAAATTATGGATAAATATGAAAAAGCTATATTTAAAAAAAAAAAAAATATCAAAACTAGAGTTAGCCTAAATGAATTCCCCACAAGCCACTCCCTATAACATCAAAAGTAGTGGCATTTAAATACTGGACAGATAGTTTAAGACTATGCATCAGTGTATGAAAACTATTTTCAGTGGGTTCGATTTTGTTATGCATCAGTGAACACATATCAATGTCAACAGTGTTTGAAAAAGTGTCACACTGTAACCTGATAAAAGCCATATTTTCAATGATATTTTTGGAAAATTGAAATTGAAATCAACTAATTATTTTTTGAGCATCAACTATGTTGGAACTCAATACATCCACATAATAATTTTCACTGTAGAATCTTTTGAATGGGAATAATAAAACTAGAACAGCAATGCTGTTGTGTAGCGCACACAATTTCTCTCTGTCTGTTAAAAAATAGGAACTCACAAAACCAAATTTTATCATCTATTTCAGTTGCTTCCAAAAAACCTCCTTACCGTACAAAGCCAAATGGGAGGGAAGAGAGGAACGTAATAATTAATAGAAAGTCAAAACCCCTCGGTAAAATTATCAAATGTGTTAAGGAATGTAAACCTGCAACGGACATAGTGTTATGAAACAAATACCTAACAAATATCACTGGACATACTGTCTCATATCAAGCAAGCCTGCAAAGGCTGTATAACACTTTTTATAAGCAGCAAGACTGAAAAAAGTTTTGTATGATTGTAACTTATAAACTGTTCAAGTATTGCAAAGTATCATTTAATCGCAACCGTTTGATTCCACAAGTAAACACTGCATGGGTTTGCACTGATCAAATATAAAACAGACTCTCAAAAAGCTCCTACTGCACTTGAACTCAAACCAGTTAAATTTGCAATTACTTGACTTGACCAACTCAATTGAACAGAACAGAATGGAAGATATCCCCTCAATTAATAAGTCGGAAAAGGGTCACGCCTGTTTCCTTTCATGTGTTAAGGCTACAATTGACCCCAGAGTTACTTGCAGAGCTTTAGAGGCCACTTCTGAACAAACACGTGTGTTGAGGGAATTGAATTTTCAACAGCCTGCAGATCCATTTTCAAGATAACAACTGAACAAAAAACCAAGCATCACTTGCTATCAGTGCAATGGATAAACAGCTAACTGTTCAGCGGGCCACAGTCAACTCAGATCTACAAAACCGGCTTTTAAAACCCAACTTAACTTTCCTATAATGGAATGCAAATAGGTTGGTGCTAATGTTCTGCTGACAAACAATCATATCCCAAAATTTCAGCCGCAAAATCTCCTCACATCAAAAAGAAGAAGACTTTTTTTTTGAAAAGTTGATGCCATCTCCCCATTTTATAACCTCACACATGTACTGTTGTACATGTGTGAGCTAAAAATGAAATGTGTCACACTGTTACTTTTTGGTAACAGTGTGACACGCAACAGTGTGTTTCTATAGGTAAAAATACAGTCCTGTGTAACATGAACGTATATGCTTATACTTGGGCACAGTAATACAGTACGGTTTGGCTGGTATGGTGATGCTGACTTACATAGAAAAACTCAGTCCTGAGGTAGCCTAAAGTATAATTCTCACTGCAAATATAGTGACTGACTGGATCATAAGGGGTAGAGTGATCATCCCTCGACTCATACTGGGAACCAGCCCTTTTAATAGCTACTTTTGAAATTTACTTCTTGTAATAGCATGAAGCCACTCATGGGGAAAATGTCCAATGGCCAACTCAATGGGAAAAGCAGTGTACCAACATCCTTCAACGAAGCTGAACACACAACCTCTGTTCTGTCAAAATTTCTAGCTTTTCTGCTGGGTCATTCTCAGCCAACTCAATTAATTTTCCAAAAAGTCATGGTCGGGCACAAAACTTAAACTTTGATTAAAAAATTCCCTAGTGTAGGTCAAGTAGTAGACAGAACACAATAAAAAATCATTTGTAGGTCAAAATTACAAGCACTTTCAGTGTCATTGCCACATTGAAAAGTAGCCAAGAACCCCCTTCTTTGTATGCCCAAATGGCGTGGATTAGCCATCTCGGTCATTTTTTAGGGCCCATAATTTATACGAAAAAAAATAAAGATACACTGCTAAAAATAGCTACCTGGGGTACTTTCTGCCAAAATTTTTAAGAATCTAGCATCAAAAATACTGATACTGACTTAATTCCGAAGATTCAGGGGTCCATTTGGACCCCTGTGGGTCAAACAACTTCTATCTGATCGTACCATTTGTCATATATCTGGTGGGTGCACTTTACTCCAATGAGGTTAAAGATCTTAAAGCGGCACTTGGAGTTGGTTCGTGAAATTCAACCAAATTTTGCCAAACCTGTTATGTTTTCTTCACATAACAATGACAAATGGTCAAAGTTTACTCAATCCCCAACATCCTTTGCCATACAAATAAATGTTTCAATAGTAGAGTAAATAACAATTCAATTTTTGGTTTTTAAAAATTCGTGACCAGAACACTTTTTTCAAATTATGCACACAACCGTTACAAGCTAGTATCCCAAAAAATTCAAACTTTTGTACTTTATGCATAACTGTTGGAAAGTTAAACTTGATCTAAGTATGCTAAAAATAATCATTCTCATGTGATAGTACCCTTCAACACCCTTTTTAAGTTATCGATATCAACTCAATATGCCCCTTTAAATACATTCCATGACTTTTTGCATGCTAACATTAAACAGTAATTAGTGTACCATAAATCCTGATTCATGTACAACACTTCCCACAAAACTTCATTTTTTGTTTTGGATTAATATTCCAAAAATGATTCCTCTTTTCTGGAAAATTTAAACTTTCTAACCAGATCTGATTAAAACAGCAATTTCTTCCTTATTGTAGATTTCAGATTACATTTTAATTTAATCTGTTACAACCGCTCACTTTGTTTTTTAGGGGAACCGTATAACATGTTGTTCCTTGCTTTTGGTACTGTTGCAATATTGTGTACAAGCAACCTTTTGTCACACTGTTACCATCACACTGTGCCCATGGGTTGCCTACAGTTATTATATAATATTTCATGTTTATCATGCCTTAATTTCCAAAAATGATCATATGACATAAAAGCTAAGACTATCTTTGATAAAATGTATATTTTTCCAAATTTTTTTCACTTTTAATTTCAGAGGGTTTTGAGCATGTGTATTTAGGTGAAAAACCTAGGTATTTTTTATGTTATTTTGATTAATATTTTTAATATTTAATATTACCATATTTTGATTAATAATTAAAAAAATAAAAACTGAAATCTGCAAAAAGTTATGCATGGTCTGGAAGTTCATTGTGTCCCCCTTTTTACTGTTAAGCTTATCTGAAGATATCCCTTAAGTATCCAGAGCAAAACTATATTTAAATGAGAAAATGCCTATTTTTTGTCACACTGTTACCGTGAAATTGCCCTAATGAGCTGGGGTAATGGGTTCAAGTTACCAACCCAATCGGGAGGTCAATTTAGAAATGCTAGTCATTTTCTACAAAATTGGGATAAAATTGGAATAGAAATATCGGCAAATTTGTATGAATGTCAAACAATAACATACAGTACCAACATTTTACCTTTTTAGGACCATTTCCTGTAATCTGGGTGGCATTTTTCCTCTGTACTCTATGCGCCAACCAAAAGTGGCAGGTATTGCACCAACATACCAATCTTTTTAAAACATGCACATGTCAGGCCACCCCCCCCCCCCCTTCAAAAATTCCTTTCGACGGCACTGTAAGTGGTACTGCAAATGATACAGATCTACTCACCACACATCACTACACTACCTTGAGAAGCACAGTGTATTATTGTCATTATCAAATCAGCAGTCTAGTTTGGTGTATGTTGATGTTACAACATGTACATCACCTTACCATCAATCCTGGCAAGTGTCCACATTGCTCTAGGGATTAACACATGGTCCTTATTAAAAAATGTAGCCATTTCTGCATCATGGGTGATTCCTAATTTTTTGCAATAATGAAGCCAGTTCTAAAAGAGAACATTTTCATACTTGCCAAAATTGTCATCTCAGAAAACGAAACGCATGTAGCATATGAATCCACTGTGCGTTGGCGAGTGCACAAGTGCTAACGCTCACGGCCAGGTCCAGGGAGGCAAACTCCTCTTTCTCCTCTCTAAATGTTCACAATATATGTTTATATCACTTGAGGTGTTTGCAAAGACTGACTTTATTTTTGCCAAGCTTGTTAGCCTCAACGATTTTTTCTG
This sequence comes from Holothuria leucospilota, assembly GCA_029531755.1. NCBI lineage: Eukaryota > Metazoa > Echinodermata > Holothuroidea > Aspidochirotida > Holothuriidae > Holothuria > Holothuria leucospilota. The sequence goes on along the minus strand of JAIZAY010000432.1, from coordinate 18,863 downwards.
ATCATTTATATTTTAAATACTTAAAGTAAAAAGATACGATGTTCTGGTTTGTATGGGTTTTAAAGCTAATAAAACCGGAACAGTTCCGGTTTAAAACAGAATGGTTGGCAGAGTATGCATTTCATAAGAGTTTGCACTCCCTCAAGTGACAAATGATGCAAGGGAAGGAGATTTGGGGTGTAATGTTCCCCAAGGTTGAGGTGCAGAGATTCACCAAACTCCCTAGTCTGCAAGTCTATGAGCTCCAATACTTATTACAAGGCAACATTTGGGTTGAAAATCTTTCCTGTATAAACTGTAGGATTGGTAAGATTCTGCTATGTCTTTTTTGCTAGCCCTATGTTTGGTCTGTTCTTTCCACTACTTGAATGATGCTTCCTGATTTCATGCCCACACTGATTATTTCCTTATCTCAGCCATGAGTGTTCCTTTAACACTTTGCATGATTTTACATACAAATGATCCTGAAGTGACAGCCACACCACCAGGGGTGGGTAGAGTGCAGATGGTTGTAAATCCCCCAATCTGAGTTCTTCCCCCTGCCTCCCCTCCTGCATTTGCCCACTCCCCAAATAAGTTTGTTTAGAAGACCAAGCACTTGTAATTAGCTTGAAGGGACATCAATTTTTAATCCCCCCCCCCACGTCCAACTTTTTTCCACAGTTGACCTCTAAGGACCAAAGAACCTAGTTAATCCAATGGTAAAACATTTAATTTTTATAGCATCCGTACTCACCAAATATTCTTCATTACCATCTCCAACTTTAAATCCATCTTTAAGCACTAGCAGCCTTTATATTGAAAATTTGCATCCTCATCCAGGGAGATTCTTTTGGCAAACTGTAAAGAAAAGATTTAAATTAGTCAACACTCTATAATATCAGCAAAGATGGGGAGCATCTACAAATGTTAAAAAAAAAACCCCAAATGTTTTTACAATCACTTTCTAAATTTCCAGGAGGTCTTCAAATACAGGCGACGTCGCTGTGGGGGGGCAGAGGGGCTATTCTCCCCCCTCCCCAATTTTTCCAATAAAAGGTCTTGCACTGAAGGACAAAAAAGTTTTTTACGAGTCCAGCTTTTTTGGAATACAAATATAGGACGAAAACTGAAAAATTTTGTGCCATTTTGCATCTAGAGCCCTTGAAAATGGCAAACTTTTAAAGGGGTAGGGAACCCCCTTTCCTTAGACCCCTCCCCAGGTTGGCAAAACTTCAACACTGATGGGCCCCCGCCCTCCAATGTGGCTGGTGTTGCTATGGGTCTATTCAGATAAATAACAGCACTAACTTTTGAAACCATGACCAAGCCATGCAAATACTTCTTTCTCATAACACACATAGGCTACGTTTATTGAAATTCTCCTATCACCATTTTTTGGGCATGTCACAATGATGATTTTCTGCAAGGTCATGAAGACTAACTAAAATATTACCTAATGCCTAGAGACAAGAGCCATGATAAAATGGGAAAAATAGTACATCCTCCCTCCCTTCTCCAGAGTTGGATCTGGGAGACAGATTGCACTGTTCATTGGAGTTTTCCCAGTTCACCAACCTCATTAGAAGGAGGTGGCAGGATGAAAACACCACTGAAACCTTTTCCATCCCCTTGTTTCCTCTCTGATGTCATCAACTGTGATGTGAAACCCAACCTAAAAATATTGGAACTGCATTTCTAAGTAAAAAGTAAAAAAGAATGGACAATGCTTGTTTTGTCTCCCTTCAACCCAACTTCTTTTATAACGACCCCATCCATTACTCCACTCCCCCTTAAAATCCATTGGCAACAAAGGATGCCCAAGATAAGCACGCAAAATGTTCTTTAAGTTTTCAGTTATGTTGCTTCATTGTCAGCTCACAATCCAGCCAGTTCTCACAGAGTCCAAGACTATTACAGTAGTTCACCCAGAAACGTATCAACTATTTTCACTCATATACAAATACTATTTCTCTTCATCCCAAATATACCAATGTACTTCATGAGTGGTCATATGTTTTGGGTTGATATTCCATTAGTACTAGTAAAAATAATATCTGCACTGAAATAAATAGCCATAACTATCTATCTGGAATTAAACCATGCTGCAGTTAACATTTCGTGATCAACTGAAACCTTAAAGACAATAGGCAGTCAACCCAATCAGAGTTGAGTGTGGCCCTGCCACTCTAGTTCATGATTTGCCTATTTTGATCCATGTTACAATATTTTTGTTTGTCGAGTGTTGCAATTCAACAGCATTTAATTTTTTGTTACAATGGGTGTTATTAAAATGGAGGGTCAAACTGGTAGTTATCTAGGGGCATCACCACTTTCACATTGGAGCTAACTGGCTAGGGGGGCAAAAGAACTCTGGCGAACTGGTTGCGGCGAACTGGCAATGGGGTGAAACATCCAGGTAACCCAGTTAAAAACATCCCTTTGCCAAAATATTCTCTCTTTTACATAACCAAATGTCCCCAATTTTTACCAAACAGTCCCTCATGTTTTTATATGTACAGCATGTTGTTTGATTAAAATCACACTGATTCAAATCAGACGATTAAAATCGCTATTTACATTGAATGATTAAAAAAAAAAAAATTACATCGTCTAAATCACACCTTTTTATTCTTTTTTAATTTTTGGCAAGAAAAGTTGGAGTAAAATCAATGCAATTATTGGGATCAACTAATTTGTAACAAATTACACTCTGTCATATGAGTTTATCACTTGTACCCCCCTTGTACAGCATTTTTTGCCAACCTTAGTTATTCAAATCATACACTAACTTATGAATAAAAATCAACTTTTTATTATTTTTTCAATATCTATTATTTTTTTTCAATAAAAATCAAATTTCATGTTTTATAAACTTGAAATTCAATCACTTCCCCAAACTCCCTGGATTGGAAATTTAATGAGCCCATATACTTGCCTCCTATTTACCTATGTAAGCCCACCTACCCCCAACGAGACCCTGGTAAAACAAAAGCACAGTGGATATTGAGGGCGCCCCTCCCTAAAGAGGTTGACCCTCCCTAGTCCTCCCTCCTACTTACCACCAGATGGTGTGGTATCGATGCAAACTCAGTGGGCGTTAAGTGAGGGCAATGTAGATTGATGAATCTAACCTTTAAAGGTTCCTTTATGGTGCATATTAATATTATAAATAGCTAATGATAGCTAGTCCCAACAGCATAGTCCTTGCGTTGGAGTAAATAAGAGTTATGAAAGAAACAACTGTGGGTTTCTGTTTTTCTCAAAGTTGTCAGTTTCTATCAATAATTGCCAGAAAACTGTAAAAGATTTACTAAAGTCACTTAAATTATCACAAGCAGCATAGGCCTATGGGGTGTTCTCCCTCACTTAACAAGTCTATTATTTCTGTTTCCATGGATGAGTCTAAACACTGAAAAGAGGGTAACACTTCTAAATTTGATCCACTGAGTCAAAGGTACACAAACATTGTAAGGAATACAATAACCTACAGTGTAATCCCCAATTAACTTCTCTTCTGGGTATTGTGAATGCATTTCCTGTGTATAGAGGGAGATAGGCCTACTCTGGACCACTAAGCTCTTTGGACCACTTAGCTCTTTGTATACACAGTGAAATATAACAATAGAACTAACACAGCCTGCATCTATCTTAATAATTCAAACAGTAAAAATAGTCTGAGGTCCAAGGGGACAAGTGGATGTGTGAGTGCCAGTAGGAAGATTTTGTAAACAATTGTAGAGAAATTGAACTGAGGATTTACAGAATTTCCAAAAATAAAAGACACCTTATTTAAAAAAAAAAAAAAAAAAAAACTGATTTTTTTATTTATTTTTTTTATTAAAAAGAATCAACAACCCTGACGTACAGTACATGTTTAGGCCAGAAAGTCTCAGTAATGTTTCTGCCACAGGCCTAAAAAAGCTGAATGAAGTATGCCTAGATCTGTATGTTATAGTGCATGGTTAGTTGGATAAATGAACGCAGAGCAAGAAGGTTTGTGCAGGATTTCAGCAGTTGAGTGGATTGTAATAGGTTTGTCAACACATGGTTGAATTGTACACTGGCATGCAAGTGTTTAAGGCTTAACTTAGTGTTTCTATTGCATGAGTTGCCTTGCAAATGTCTGCAGAAACTCTGGTTGACTTGAATTATAATATTCCTAAGCATACCGATATAATGCATCACATGGAACGAGTAAACTCAACCCTTATACAAAAGGAGTTTCAACAAGGGGACGTTTTGGTAAGGGGGTGTATTAGTATGGGAACATTTTGGCAGAGAGACATTTTACCAGAAGCTGGGATGTATTAGTACAGGGGCATTTTGGGGATCGTGTCCACTACCTATCCGGTTGCGATATTCCACTGCATATGTAGGGGAGATGCAAATTTTATTTCCATATGTTTATGGTGAATGAAGTGTCGTTCTCAAAATAACAATTTTTACAAATTCAGTAACACACACACACACACAAAAAAAAACAAAAACAAAAACAAAAAAACAAAAAACAAAAAACAAAAAGAAAAAAAAAACAAGCATTATATGAGAATGACACCCTTAACAATTGTTATTTGTTTTTGCAAAGAGTTTAAAAACTTATTTTTTCTAGGATTGGGCTGTACTAGTGTGCTAGTTGGATAGTGGCTAAGATCCCGCTTTGGCAAAGAGATGTTTTAACTGGAAAGCTTTACATGTACGCAAGATTATTATCCCAATCCCAATATGTTCAGACTGGCAAGATAAATCTCCTATACTTGTAAGTGTACTTGTTTTCAATTTTTTTTTCCTTATCTACTTTGTATGAAAACTTTTCAGCAAAATTCCATACAGAAATAATAAATTGATATGCAAGTTGTGGCACAATTGCATACTACCCAGCAACAGTTATTTCCACCTCGAAGCTGGCTCCGCGCTTCACAATTTATTCTTCCATATCACAATAAACTAAATGGCTTCACTGTTTATCCAATAAATCATACTGCTTCACATTTACATAGAATCTGCGGAGCTACTCCGGGGTAAGCAAGTTGGACTTAGAATATTTTTGACATTGAAGCCGTAATTTTTTAAGGGGTATAACATGGAGTTGTGGGGTATTCTGCCCGACTTTCCGCCCCTGTTATTTTCCGCCCAAAAAATTACTGGGGCGGAAAATAACATTCGAAATTTAGGATTAACTTGCAAGTGTATCTACTTTCTTTTCATTTCTGAGACCAAGACGATGATGAAATTGTAGGACTTTTCCAGAAATCATGTAGCCTAAAGTCTACATAGAAGGTATTGTATGAATGATCTAGCTAGCTAGCTATATGTGTAATGTTTTAGTGTTGTATGTGTCTTAGAATTTATTCACAGCATGCACTGTACACAGGACTGTACACGTTTAGATACGTGGACATGTACGCTGTGTACTGTATTCACGAACTCACTAGTGCACTGTTTAGCGAGAGAGAGAGAAGTCTGCATAAGTACTGATATGATTATATGCTGTGGATTGTTGTGTAAAGGACATCAATGTAACATAACTGGAGGGACCATTCAGTGCTAAGCACATTTAGGCTACTGATTTAGTTTATGGAAGACTTTAACTCGCAGTCTCGCGCAAGTTTTCCATTACTTTCCGCCCCTCAAAACAGTGTTTTCCGCCCTCAAAAATCCGGGCGGAAAATAACTTTTTTAAGAGCACAAAGTAACAGGGGTGGAAAATAACTGAATCCTTCTGCAATTACTCCCAAGTTGTTGCTTATCCATGTTTACTGGTACTTTTTATAATAATGTGAGACTTTTCTTTCTCTTACTTTCATATTTCTGTGACATGTGACTCACAAGCTACTATAAATTATATCACGGATGTTTCTAATATTTTGCTACGTAGAAAACTAAAAGAAAACTTTCATTAATGACTCAGTCTCTAAGAAATAAAAATTCAAAACTAAAGGATCAACAATCTCAAATTACGAAGTTCACTTGTATCAAACTAACAGCTTGCCTACTCAACCATATGGTTACCGTTAGTTTCTGGACCCGTTTGATCCCCCCCCCCCTGGGAAAAGTTAGTTTCCTCCCCTAAAAATGTTTTTCCTACCCAAGTAACCGGGGAGGAAACTAAGTCCTTTTAAGTTTGGAATGATGTGATACACCTTTGATAATTATTTCTTTGACATTTTTATTCAGATTCTGTAGAAAGTTTGGATCTTGTCCCATATCTTGCCAGTTAGTACAAACTGGCCTCAAGTATTACACATGTAGAGATGTGTAACATTTCAAGTTCACCTTTATGTTTATTTTAAATAGTGGATGAAGTGTTGTTCTCAAAATAATCCTTTTGTACTGATTCCCAACACTTACTAAATCAGTAAGTAAAAACATTTTAAGAACGACTCTCTTTCTCTTGTCATAAAAAACAAACTTAAGTAGCATATTCCTTCCTATGCAATGGACTAGCCTCCTAGATGCAAACCGGCAGGATATGGGACAAGATCCAAAAGTTCATCAATGTAACCAACAATTTTTATTTAGGAGCCTACAATCTTGGACAAAACTGTTGGAACACCTCCAGCCGTTGTACCGTGTACTATATGATGTCGTGTATGATTTAGGAATCCCTCGTCCCCCAGTACAGTGTTGCGCACGATTTACGAAACCCCCGTCCCCCAGTACAATGTTGTGTCCAAACTAAAGCGGTGCATCTCCAATTGACATTATTACCTCCAACATTGTACGTGGGGAGCGGGGGTGGCAGGGGTGTTCCAACGGAGTTTTGTCCAAGATTGTCTGAGTTTAGGAAGGTCTCAAGTAGGCGCTAAAGATGGGATATTTTTTGACCGTGCACAAGGTGGAAACACTGGGGGCACCTGGTAACTGCCTATGACGTCATTTCCCAAATGGGTGAGAGGGGTCACTATGCATAATAAAATAGACATTTTATTAGTTGAGGGCGCTGTTGCGGAATTTCGCAAATCACAGCGAAAGGGAGGTACTTTACGGACGCCAAGCGTCCACTGCGTCCAACAAAAAACCAACAGTTTTGCTTAAAGATTAGAGGCCATCGATGCTCTCAAAGGTAAATTATCAAAGCCTGCGGCAGAATCTTTCATAGGCTCAATTTGCTTTCTTCTTCTTTGAAGGAACCGAGCTTCACGTTAAAGGACCACTGTATTCTATAGAGGTAGGCTCTCCACGTGAAAGGGTTTAGGCGAAAAACCAGTGAAAAATTGATGTCCGATTGCACCGCTTACGGGAATACTACATGAAAAGGTGGAACGGTAGGGGAGGCCACTATATAATATATATAATATTATATATATATATATATATATATATATATATATTATATAGTATATATAAAATAAATATATATATTTTTTTTTAGAGTCCTTACAGTACTCTTAAACAACAGGGTAAAACTAAGAAAACCTATTCAGTAGGACTTCCAAAACGAAATCGCGCCACGATAACCAGTAACAAAATAAAAAGTCCCTGGGACCAATTGTACCCTTTTGTGAGACAACTAGTGTTTATCGTTTGAACTGGAGTATACTTTTATTTGGTAATGGGTTTTAAAATTGGTGTATCACATTTTCGGGGGGAAGAAAAGACTTTCATGTGCCTTTCCTCCAAGAGTAAGTTTGACTCCTTCTCTTCTCAGAGTCAACATTTAAAGTAATTACGTCGACTTATTTAACTTGATTCCCTTGCAGTGACTACCGTTTATCGTTGATGTATGATTATATTTTTATTATTATTTTTGCGAGATTTGCTATAATGATTTATATCTAACTAAGAGAATAATTCTCATTACGTTGAAAATATAAACCTGAAGTTCTTAGTCTCAGATCGCTATCATTTCTTTCCGAAAACCTTTGAAAATGTGCTGGTAATTCATCAGACAATCTTGGACCAAAACTGTTGGGAAAACAACCTCCAGCCGTTGTACCGTGTACTATATGAGTGTCCGTGCCTGATTTAGGAATCCCTCGTCCCCCAAGTACAGTGTTGCGCACGATTTTACGAAACCCCCGTCCCCCCAGTACAATGTTGTGTCCAAACTAAAGCGGTGCATCTCCAATTGACATTATTACCTCCAACATTGTATCGGGGGGGAGCGGGGTGCAGGGGTGTTCCAACGAGTTTTGGTCCAAAGATTGTCTGAGTTTAGGAAGGTCTCAATGGGTAAGGAGCTAAAGATGGGATATATTTTTGACCGTGCACAAGGTGGTGAAACAACTGGGGGCCCTTGTAACTGCCTATGACGTCATTTCCCAAATGGTGAGATCACTATGCATAAATGAATAGACATTGATTAGTTGAGGGCGCTGTTGCGGAATTTCGCAAATCACGGCGAAGGAAGGTACTTTTACGGACGCCAAGCGTGCCACTGCGTCCAACAAAAACAACAGTTTGCTTAAAGATTAGGAGGCCATCGATGCTCCTCAAAGGTAAATTATCAGCCTGGGCAGAATCTTTTCATAGGCTCAATTGCTTTCTTCTTTTGAAGGAACGAGCTTCACGTTGAAAGACCACTGTAATTCTATAGAGTAGGCTTCTCCACGTGAAAGGTGTTTGGCGAAAAAACCAGTGAAAAATTGATGTCCGATTGCACCGCTTACGGAAATACTGAAAAGGTGGAATGGTAGGGGAGGGAATATATTATATAGATATATATATATATATATATATATATCTATTAATATATATATATATATATATGTATATATATATGTATGGTATATGTATATATATATATATATATATATATAATTATATAATATATATATATAATTATAGATATATATATATATATATATATGATAGATATAATATATATATATATATATATATATATATATATATATATATATATATATATATATATATAATATATATATATATATATATACATATATATTCCTTACAAGTACTCTTAAACAACAGGGAAAACAAAACCAATCAGTAGGACTACCAAAACGAAAAACCGCCACCAAAAACAGTACAAAATAAAAACTCCCAGGACAATTGACCACTTTTGTGGAACAACTAGTGTTTATCGTTTGAAACTGATTTACTTTTATTTGTAATGGGTTTTAAAATTGGTGTACACATTTTCGGGCGGAAGAAAAGACTTCATGTGCCTTTCTCCAGCAGTAAGTTGACTCCTTCTCTTCTCAGAGTCAACATTAAAGTAATTACGTCGACTTATTTAACTTGATTCCCTTGCAGTGACTACCGTTTATCGTTGATGGATGATTTTATTTTTTAATTATTTTGCGAATTTGCCATAATGATTACATCCGAAGAGAATAATTATCATTACGTTTGAAAATATAAACTGAAGTTCTTAGTCTATCGCTCTCATTTCTCCGAAAACCTTTGAAAAATGTGCTGGTAATTCTCAGACAATCTTGGACAAAACTGTTGGAACACCTCCAGCCGTTGTACCGTGTACTATATGATGTCGTGCATGATTTAGGAATCCCTCGTCCCCCAGTACAGTGTTGCGCACGATTTACGAAACCCCCGTCCCCCCAGTACAATGTTGTGTCCAAACTAAAGCGGTGCATCTCCAATTGACATTATTACCTCCAACATTGTACGGGGGAGCGGGGGTGCAGGGGTGTTCCAACGAGTTTTGTCCAAGATTGTAGCATATGCAATCATGTGGCATATCCTGTCTAGGGTCTGTAAGGGCATTCACAGCTTCACAAGTCCTTCTTACTGTGATACAAGTCTGTTTTGCAATTAGAAATATTACTTTTCTGTGTGTACAACAATTAGAATACAGCAGTACAAATTTCTTCACTTGAATTTTGATTTCCATACGGGAGGAAACTATAATGTTTTGGGGGGGAAGAAACTAATTTTTGTTGGGTAGGAAACTAATGGACTCCCAACCAGATTACTAGATAAATAATATGCAGCTGTCTGTTTTCAGTAGAATAAAGGAAGAGGAAATTTTTTGCATATTTTGTTAAAAAAAAATAATTTTTATTTGAAAACTGCCAGTAATATTTTGGTGGAACTGATGTAACTCAAATACTGAACCATGCACTCTGGTATTGAATAAAAACATTTTTTAAGTCTTGCAAAGAAATAAACCAATGAAGCTTATTAAAAAACATTTTGATTTCAAGAATCAAAATTCCTCAACTTAATATTCATTTATCCATAAGAACAAATACTTCAAATGCAGAACTATGTTCACAGTTCAATTGTGATGGGAAATTTCCTATGTGTTCCGGCTCCCTTCCTTGTTAATCAATTTTGGCTCCCTTCCATCCAAATTTAGTATTTTTGATTAGAGTTAGTCTCTACCTTTTCAACACACTATCCCTTACAAAAAATAGTGTGTCAACCTGTGTCAGTTACCAAGCGTGATCACACATGAAAAACAAAAGAAATCACGCGTGTTCCTGGGTGGCTAACCTGTGTTTTTGGAACCCTCTGGACACGGGTTTGACACAGGTTTACGCACCTTTTCCCTTTTCCTCCCCTTCCCTTCTTCAATATTAAGTCACAGGTTTTGACTCAGAATTCTTTGTCAATACTATTTTTAATTGCCACGCATTTTGCGTGTCAAACCTGTGGCAAACCTGTGGTTAACCTGTGGCAAAGTGTGGCAACTGGCAAAGTGTCAATTTCAAGGGAGAACACAGGTTTCCCTGCAAAAACCTGTGAAAACCCATGGTAGACACGTGAGAAAACCTGAGGATTTGGAACCAGTTGACACACGTTTTTTGGCAAGGGTACATACTACTGTCTTCACTAACAGCTTAATCATAAAAGGTTCATCTTTTCACCCATTTGATTAATTTCTATGGGCACAAATATTCTAAAACATTTTATATTAGGCTTGCTTCACTAAACATTACACAGTATTGGTTATTCCTTCAGGACAACTAATAAAACCAGAAAGCCCAAAGGCTTAGTGATTCCTTGCCGAATGGGGATGCTTTGTTGCACTGAGCCTTATCCCTCAAATTTATCTTTCTTGACTACATCATTTTACCTTTTAACAATTTGACCTCTGCTGACCTCACATGACCTCTGAACACCACCATATATATCAAAAAAGGAAGGAAGTGTCTTGAAAGGAATTCAACTCCAATGGATCTTGGAGCTTGTAAAAATTCCCTTGACAAATTTTTGCTTTTTGACCTCTGGTTACCCCCAGATGGAATGATCTTGGGAATACTTGGGAAATTTTGCTTTTTGACCTCTGGTGACCCCAGATGTTTGGACTCTTGGGAATTCTTTGGAAATTTTGCTTTTTGACCTCTGGAAACCCGCAGACTCTACCTTTGACCTCCACCAAAACGATAGGGTTCTTCCTTACATCATGAAAAACATCTATTACACTAAATATCAAAAGTCCCTTCATATTCCTATCTGAGATATTGTTATTACCAAGCTTTCCCGGTTTTTGTAGCTCCTGTGACCCCAAAATGACCTTTAACCTTCACCAACAACAACAGGGTTCTTTCTCTCAACATGGCAAATCTATATACCAAATATGAAAAGAGTCTGTCACTGCTATCTTGAGATATAGTGAATACAATCAATTTACATGAATACAGCAGTTTAACCTCTGGTGACCTCAGATGACCTTCGACCACTACCAAAAACAATAGCATTCTTCCTCTCAACATGACAAATCCATATCAGCCATTCCTATCTTGACATATCGCGATTTCAAGGTTTTCAGTCTTTGACCTCTGGTGACCTCAAATGACCTTTGACCTCCACCAAATACAATAGGGTTCTTTCTCTCAACATGACAAATCCATATACCAAATATGAAAAGTCGATCATGTCTATCTTGAGCTATCGTGATTATGAGCTTTTCAGCTTTTTACCTCCGGTGACCTCAAATGACCTTTGACCTTCACCAAAAGCAATAGGGTTCTTCCTCTCAACATGACGAATCTATATACCAAATATGAAAAGTGTCGTTCATTGCTATCTTGAGAAATCGTGTTTACAAGCCATTTAGGAGGTTTTCCGCAGTTTTACCTCCGGTGACCTCGTATGACCTTTGACCTCTATCAAAAACAATAGGGTTCTTCCTCTTGACATGACAAATCTATATACCAAATATGAAAAGTGTCGGTCATTCCTATCTTGAGATATCGTGATTACGAGCTTTTCAGCTTTTTACCTCCGGTGACCCCAAATGACCTTTGACCTTCACCAAAAACAATAGGGTTCTTTCTCTCAACATGACAAATCTATACACCAAATATGAAAAGTGTCCGTCATTCTTATCTTGAGATATCGTGATTACGAGCTTTTCGGCTTTTTACCTCCCTTGACCGCAAATAACCTTTGACCTTCACCAAAAACAATAGTGTTCTTTCTCTCAACATGACGAGTCTATATACTAAATATGAAAAGAGTCGGTCATTGCTACCTTGAGATATCGTGTTTACAAGCTGTTTAGGAGGTTTTCGCAGTTTTACCTCTGATGACCTTGGATGACCTTTGACCTCTACCAAAAACAATAGGGTTCTTTCTCTTGACATGACAAATCTATATACCAAATATGAAAAGTGTCAGTCATTGCTAACTTGAGATATGGTGTTTACAAAGTTTTTGGTTTTTGACCTCTGGTGACCTCAAATGACCTTTGACCTCCAATAAAATCAAAAGGGTTCTTCCACTCAACATGACGAATCTATATACCAAATATGAAAAGTGTCGGTCATTGCTATCTTGAGATATCGTGTTTACAAGCTAGGCGTCACATACACACACACACATACACACACCCATACTCATCCTCGCTTCCTTAGCGGTACGCGGGAAATGTACCGGTATATAAGGAATTCGCGGGATTTCCCCATTAGCCTGGCTGACCTCCAACTAACCCAGCAGACGTACATGACTGGAGGGCGGGCTGCTTGCCAAGGCAGGCACGTGCAGCCGCGCGAGACTTCTCGTTGCAGCGACGGAATTCTCGGGCAGCTACGCCAGTTTCGAGCTCCGCGTGAGCTAGGAAAGACATGCGAGAGCGGAGCTCTTGCCGGCTGTACCGTGTCCTGTTAAGGACATGTTGCTGAGTGCATACACACCCACACACGACATCACCATCGCATAGATTCCTTGCCTGCCTTCGGCAAGGAATCAATAAAAAAGCCTGTCTCCAACAACATTGTGCACAGAAGCAGTAAGGCAGACAATGTTTGGGGTCCCAGAAAGTTGAGGGAGGCCTCAACCAACCTGGAAGGTCTCATCTTATGGCCCTTACCTCCCAATGGAGATTGAAGAGATCTTAACAAACTGGGTTTGGAATCATTCACTGTCTCTTGTACATGGGCCCCCGAGGACTTTGATACCAGGCTGCAACAAGGTCTAGCTTACATATATTTTAAAAGAAATAAAAGCCTGTCCCCAACAACTTTGTGTACTGAAGTAGCAACAGCTCAGTGGCGTAGCAAGCGGGTGCACTGGGTGGACAATGTCCAGGGCCCTGAGGATTGAGGGCCCAACTGACCTGGGGCTGGTGCCTCAAAGGTCTCATCTTATGGCCCTTACTTGAAATGGAGATTAAAGGGGTCTTAGGAAAAGTTTTGGTTTTTAGTTTGGAATCCCTCGCTGTGTCTTGTCTATGCAGGAGCCCCCCAAGAATCTTGCTATGCATTTCAATTTGTTGTAATTTGCTTTCCTAATTTTTCAATTAAGATATTAACCATATTATTTCATATCTGACAGGATATTGTGAAATCATTGATAAAATTTTAATTTCAAGTACCCCCAAAATAAAGCCCAAGTTCGTTTTCATTTTCCTTCTTGCAAATGCACTTTATTGTACAGAAGCCAATAATGAACTATACCTACACTGGACTATTTAAATTGCTTTAAAAATCATCTTGCAAATTACATGCCTTCCAAGAGGCAATTACTAGCCAAACCAGATCAAGGTCTCTCTTCATTGATAATTCACCAAAAGAATAATGAATTGTTATGAAACAAAAATTTTATCCTAGGTATAACAGACCAGGTCTGGTAAGTCAATTTAATTAGCCGCAGCGCCGACCAATGCAGGCTGCCTAGATAAAACTTCTGCCTTAAATTTAATTTGACCTGCCATTTTTAATACAATAAAACTCATGCCATGTCTTCAGAAAACGTATTTTGTTTCCAATTTGAAGGTATTCCACTTAAGTGCCAAACTTTTAAAAGTACAATGATGAAGCACAATGTGTGGTATCCCTGTACCAAACACATCTTTTAGTTTGAGTATGTTGGGCATTGTGGTAACAACAAGGCAGTAGGCGTAGACAAGCGGGTGGGACTGGGTGGACAATGTCCAGGCGGGGGGGGGGGACCCGACGGTTTAGGGGGCCCTAACCAAACTCAGATCTGGTAGGTGGAAGGTCTTATCTTCATAGCCCGCATACCTCCCCATGGAGCATTAAAGGGTTCTTTGCAAGTGGGTGTTGGGGCCCTATCTTTGTCCCTTTGTCTGTGGATCCCCAAGGTCTTTGCTGAGGTATATGAAATTGTGGTGTAATTTTCTTTGCAAATTGTACAATTGAGATATTAATAGTTTTCATTTCATATCTGACAGATATTGTAAAATCTTTGAACAAAATTTTAAATTTCAAGTATTCCCCCAAAATAAGAGGGCCGAAGTTTGTTTTTGGTCACGTCTCCTCCCTAGCGTATTTCATGTCTTCAGAAACCATATTTTTTGTTTCCAGTTTTTGAAAGGTAATCCCACTAAAAATGCCAAAAACTTTAAAGTACAGTACATTGAGTGAAGCACAATGCACATTTTTTTATCCTGTACTAAAGTCACTCTTTTAGGTTGATCACTGACACAACAAGGCAGAATTGGAAAGCAAGTGTGGTGGGACTGGGTGAAATGTACCAGGGACCCTGACAGGTTGAGGGAACCCTTACAACCCAGAGCTGGTAAAGTATAGGGCCTCATCTCATTGCCTGTAACATCCCCTATCGAGATTGGGGGGGGGTGTTTGTCAAAGTGGCTTTGTTGGACCCCTTGCTCTCTTGTCCATGGTGCCGCCTGGGGAATCTCATTCATTTAAATTGTTATAATTCTTTTAACTAATTTTAACAAGAACTGAGATTATTAATCCTAGTTTTCATATCTAACATCATCACTGAAAAAACCATTGACGAAAATTTTAAATTTCAAGGACCCCAAAATAAAAATAAAAAAAGTTTCGTTTTCATGACTTCCTTCTTGCAAAATCACTTTACGGTGGCAGAAGCCTAGTCAATGAACTATACTCATAACTGGCTATTTAAAATGTTTTTAAAATATCTTGCAAAAAACCGCCTTCCCAAGTGCCAGCTAGTCAAAAAGTATCAAGGTCTCTCTTCATTGATAAGTCACCAAGAGTAATGAATTTCTATGAAAAAATTTTTATAGATAAGGTCTGTATGTAAATTAATTAGCCCAACAAAAATTGCAGGCTGGCCTAGAAACAGCTCTCTCAAATTCATTTGACCTGTAGTTACTACCAAATAAAAAAAAAAAAAAAAAAAAAAAAAAAAAAAAATAAGTATAATTTTTTCATGTCTTCAGAAAAAGAAAACTTTTTTCCTTCAACACAGGTTGAGGGGGCTACTGCCCAATTACCCAGGCTGGTCGGGGGAAGGTCTCATCTCTAACCTGTTCCTCCCCATGGAGATTGGAAGGGTCTTTGCAAAGTGGGCTTGGGAACCCTCCCTGTCTCATGTCGTGAGCCCCTAGGATTCTTGCTACACATTTCAATTTGTTATATTTTCTTTGCTAATTTTCAATAAATTATATTTACTCTAATTATTTCCTATCGGACAGGATATTGTGAACTATCACAAATGTTAATTTTAAGTACCCCTCAAACTAGAAGCCCAAGCTTGTTTTCATGCTTCTTCTTGCAATGCAGTCTTTTCTGTACAGAATCTAGTAATGAAACTATACCTATACTTGGGCTATTTCCACTGTTTTAAAAAGCATCTTGCAAATTACATGCCTCAAAGAGCAATTACTAGTCCAAACAGTATCCAATAGGTCCCCTCTCTTCAATTGATTAATTCACACAAAAGAATAAGTAATTGCTATGAAACAAAACCTTATATGTACAGATCAGTCTGGTAACATATTTATTATAGCCCAACAAAAATGCAGGCTGCCTGGAACTCTCTCAAATTAATTGACCTGCAGTTTATAATACACAAAAACTACTGTAGGTATTAATGTTTTCAGAACATATTTTTTGTTCCAATTCCAAGGCATCCACTTAAGTTTGCAAACGTTAAAGTACACTGAATCGGATGAAGCACAATGTGCGGTATCCCTGTACCAAACACGTCTTTTAGATTGAGTAGTTGAGCCTTCCGGAACACCGGCAGTATCGTTACGAGCAAGCGGGTTGACTGGGTGGACAATGACCAGGGACCCTTAGCGTAGAGGGCGCCCCAATCAACTCAGAGATGGTATGGTAAAGGTCTCATCTCTACCTGGACCTCCCCAATGGAGATTAGCTGGGTCTTTCAAAGTGGGCTTGGGCCCCTCCCTAGTCTCTTGTCCTTGAGCCATTAGGATCTTGCTATGCATTTCATTTGTCATAATTTCTTTACTAATTTTTCATTAATACATTATCCCATGATTTTCATTCTGACAGGATATTGTGAAATCATTCACAAAACGTTAATTTTAAGTACCCCCAAAATAGAGTCCAAGCTTGTTTTCATGTTTCCTTCTTCCAAATGCACTTTCTGTACAGAATCTAGTAATGAACTATACCTATACTTGGCTATTTCAAATGTTTTTAAAATCATCTTGCAAATTACATGCCTTCCCAGAGGCAGTTACTATTCAAAACAGTATCAAGGTCTCTCTTCATTAATAATTCACCAAAAGAATATAAGTAATTGCTATGAAACAAAATTTTTCATATGTACAGATCAGCTCTCGTAACACGGGGGGTAATTAATTCGTACCGTAGAATTTAATTAGCCCAAACAAAGTGCAGGCTGCCTGGAAACTCTCTCTTCAATTTATTTTGACCTGTAGTCTATAATACACTAAAACTAGTAGTTAATCTCTTCTGAAACATATTTTTGTTGTCCAATTCCAAGGCCATCCCACAAAGTTGGCAAACTTTAAGTACACTGATGAAGCACAATGTGTGGTATCCTACCAAAAACATCATTTTAGCTCTTGAGTATGTTGGCATTGCGGTATACAACACGGCAGTAGTGTACGCAGCAAGCGGGTCCGACTGGGTGGACAATGTCCAGGGACCTGGGGGTTGAGGGCTCCCCAATCAACCGTCAGAAGCCTGGTAGGTGAATGTCTCTCTCCATACCTGTGCCTCCCTCATGAGATTATAAGAGTTCTTTGGCAAAGTGGGCTTGGGACACCTCCCTATCTCATTGTCCTGTTGAGACCTAAGACTTGCTACACATTTCAATTTGTTATAATTTTCTTTGGATATTTTTTCAGTTAATATATTAATTATATTATTTCATAATCTGACAGGATTTGTAAATCATTCCAAAAATGTTAATTTTAAAAGTACCCCCAAAATAGGCCCAACTTGTTTTTCATGTTTCCTTCTTGCAAAATGCACTTTTCTGTACAGAAGCTTGTAATGAATAAACACCTATACTTGGCTATTTCAATGTTTTCAAAATCAATCTTGCAGAATTACAATGCCTTACAAGAGGCAATTACTATTCAAAACAGTATCAAGGTCTCTCTTCATTGATAATGCACCAAAAGATATAAGTATTGCTATCAAAACAAAATTTTTCATATGTACAGATCAGACTGGTAACATAATTATTAGCCCAACAAAATGCAGGCTGCCTGAACTTCTCTCTTAAATCTAATTTCGACCTGTGGGTTGTATAATGACACTAAACCCATGTATTTAATCCTTCCGAAACCATATTTTTGTTCTAATTACAGGCATCCCACTTAAGTTGCCAAACTTAAAAGTATACTGATAAAGCACAATGTGTGGGTATCCTGGTAATAAACACAAAAGTAACTTTTAGAGTTGAGTATGTTGAGGCATTGTGGTAACACATGGCAGAGCGTACGTAGGAAGCACAGGTGGATGGGTGGACAATGTCGCAGAGGAACCCTGAGGGTAGAGGGCTCCCCAATCAACTCAGAGCTGGTAGGTGGAGGTAAAGGTCTCATCTCATAACCTGTACCTCCCTCATGGAGATTAGAGGGTTCTTTGCAAAGTGGGCTTTGGGGACCCCTCCCTAGTCTCTTGTCCGTGGAGCCCTTGGAATCTTGCTATGCATTTCAATTTGTTTTATCATTTTCTTTTCTAATTTTTCAATTTAATATATTTAATCATGTTATTTCATATCTGACAGGGTACTGTAAATCATTCACAAATGTTAATTTTAAGTACCCCCAAATAGAGCCCAAGCTTGGTTTTCATGTTTCCTTCTTGCAAATGCACTTTTCTGTACAAGAGCTTGTACTGAAACTACGACTATACTTTGGCTATTTCAAAATGTTTTTAAAATCATCTTGCAAATTACATGCCCCTCTAAGAGGCAATTACTATCAAACAGTAATCAGGTCTCTCTTTCCTTGATAATTCACCAAAAAATAAGTAATTGCTATGAAACAAATTATCATATGTTACAGATCAGGTCTGGTAAGATAATTAATTAGCCCAACAAAATTGCAGGCTGCCCTGGAAAACTTCTCTCTTAAATTTTTAATTTTTGACCTGTAGTTTATAATACACAACACCTATGTATTAATCTCTTCTGAACATATTTTTCGTGCCAGTTCCAAGGCATCCCCGACCACTTAGTTGCCAAACTTTAAAGTACACTGATGAAGCACAATGTGTGGTAATCCTGATAAATAAAAACAACTTTTAGGTTGAGTAGTTTTG